>CAVMKK010000182.1:0-28683 GCA_963682095.1 Potentilla sterilis
GGACCTTGAAGATGATAGTGCTAAACTGGTACCGATATGTTACCTTCAGCTTTTAGGCAGAATTTAGCTCACTGTCTTACATTGGTCTTCTCTTATATAATTTTCCCTTCTCATACAGACACCAGAAGCACATACTGCTGCATGGGAGACCCTAAGGGTATGCTTCATTCTAAGTTTACCAAGAAGATTTTGTTTTTCTATTTTTATGGGACATGTTAGCATTGAATCTCTAGTTTTCATTTGCAGAATGCAGCTTGTGTATTGGTTCCAGGTGGATTTGGAGATCGTGGTGTAAGAGGTATGATCTTGGCTGCAAAGTACGCTAGAGAAAACAAAGTTCCTTACCTTGGGATTTGCTTGGGGATGCAGATTTCTGTAATTGAGTTCGCTAGAGCTGTAAGTGACATTTCTTCTAACATGTTATCTTCTAATCTTAAGATCATATATCAGCCCTACTTTAACTACTTTTTTAGGTTTTGGGTCTAGAAAGAGCAGATAGCACCGAGTTTGATGCACAAACACCCAATCCTGTTGTGATTTTCATGCCTGAGGTATAAATTTACGGTGATATTGCCTTCTTTATTTACACATAGCTTGCACATTCATTCCGTAACACTTCATCTATCTGTCCATAGGGTTCAAGAACACATATGGGAAGCACAATGAGACTAGGATCGAGAAGAACGCTTTTCCAAACTCCTGATTGTATTACATCAAAACTGTACGTGTATGGTCCTTCAAGTTCAATTTAAAAAAAAAAAACATAAATTAACAGTTAGTGCAGACTTGATTTGCTTTGTTGCATTTATACATTGCAATGTATGTGCCATGTGTTCTAAACTCTTGCAGTCTAGAAGCACATGTCTCATGTTATTGAAGTCCAGTACTTTCTTAGTTGGTTTCCTTGATGACATTATGCCTTTATTAGATCGCCTCTTAAGAATTCTTTATTGTCACGAGTACTGTGATTAGGATTCACTCCTTTATTATTATTTTATTATTATTATTATTATTATTATTATTATTATTATTAATTATAATTATAATTATAATTATATATTGCTTTCAATTTCTAGGTACCAAAACTCAGAGTATGTTGATGAACGGCATCGGCATAGATATGAGGTTAGTTGTTAGTTCAGTTATAGTGAAAACAGAATGTTACATAAGCATATTTATCTGGATTTTCATTATGGAAATTGAGGTTCTTCAATAATGAAGATTAGTTAAATATGTGTTTTCTTGAGAGTGATTGATTGTAGAGTACCTGATTAGTGTTAATTATGAAAATTTGAGTTGTTTCTAATCATTTATTTTTATTCAGGGTAGGCTCGCGGTGGATCACAAGGTTACTCGCTCTTTATTGTTATGCAATGTTACTTATGCCTGGATTTCTTCAAGGTTTGTGTAACTAACTACCGCTTGTTTGATTATTAGTTGCAAATTTGAATTATTTCTTTTGCAAGTAGAACGATGTCTCGCCTTGGCCATTTGGGAAGAGCAAGCCTATGCCGGTTTATAGGGGTGAGGAGAACAAAGATAGACCCTGCTGGAAAAAGAGGTCGATATTGACCAAGTAAGGGATGAGATTGCAAGCTATCAATTGAAGAACCATGTGAAGCTTTGAATGAGTAACAAGCAGTTTAAATGTTTTGGTATATAGGATGCTCAGAATTCTAGTGGTACCTATAGTATATGGCCAATCCTATTACAGTTATGTGGACTTGAATTGGTCATTTTTTTGCTACTGGCAGCTACAATTGTGATGGAAGAAGTTGATTTTGGTTTTGCTGCCAATGCATGTGTTTTTAGAAGTGATTGTATTACTCATGGTTTAAAATAGATCTAGGTAGAGACATATAAATATGGCAGGTTTATTGAGTACTATCCTACAGTTTTGGTTTATTTGCATGAATTTAGGTTTTATATGTGGAGATGAACCAATACTGTGGATTTGGTCAGTACTGTTCATTTGGTAACATATCAAATGAACTCAAATGACAGACTCAGTCATAAAATAACTGACGTTAGAAACACATTCATATGACACAAACGAGTGACATCTGAACCAAAATCGTATGACACAAACAACATTATGTAAGACTGACGTCTAAGAGAGCTTAGATGACATACTATATGATAGTGTAAATGACATTTGTTCAAAATTCAGATGACATTCGCCTTGACAATATGACCGACGTTACATTGCACTTTACATGATGCTTGCTTTGATATATTGACTGACATAAAAAGTAGCATTAGATGACAGTCGACTGTCATCTCAATATATGCCATTCATCACTGAAAATGCGCACGTAAGTTGGCACCAGTTGGCACCATGAATGCCAACCGTCATCTGAATACACAACTGTCATCCTTATGATCGGTAGATGACAGTTTTTTTTGGGTCTTAACCGTCATCTGAATGCGTTTTAACAGATGACATTGCGATAGATGACAGTTTGGGAGCATATGAGATGACGGTTAAAAACCGTCATCTGAATCGATTTCTGTACTAGTGATACGTGATGCCTATAGGCGTTACAAATCTAAAACTTACATAGACTCTCGTCGGGTATGGAAGGAGGAAAAATCGCCATCTCAAAGAAGGAATGTTCATGAACGGATTGCACATCCTACCGCGGCGGATGGTGCACCTCAAAGAACTCCACGGAGGAAATTAGCATATTCTCCAGAGAGAACACCCCTCCGCTCAGCCGTTGAAATCCCACCAAAGCCCAAGTCTATCCATACAACTTCTGACAAAGCAGATAGGGTAGACTCTATCGTTTTGAAATGGCAGCCAAAGGGGATGACAGTGGTGTCCATGCCAACAACTACTAAGGTCCCTGAGATACAGTCAGATACTCAGGAATCTGTTCCGGTCCTTAGCAAGACATCGGCTCCGCCGGTTTCGGTTCTCATTGGTCAGAGGGCTGTTAGTCAACAATGTGATCAGCCCTTTCCTCAGTTCGTAGCACAGCAGTTGAAGACTGATTTTTCTGTAAAGCAAGCAGAGGCTGCTCTTCTACCTTCACAGCCTAAGGTGCCTACAAACTTATAAAGGGTTGATAGGGACATGCCGGATGCAGATGACGAGATGCTGGAGGATGAAGAAGGTTATATAGACGGTGATGAGCCAATTCTAGATTGTAATATGGTTTTCATATTATCCTCTAGTTATGCTCTGTCTGCACCGATCCCAACTGCTTATTTCATCCAAGAAGAGGCGGCGGACAAGTCAGTTTGTCTTATTCACACGTCAGACGATGAAGATCTTCCCGCCACTGAGGATTTGATTTCCTCACCCAGACACAATGACCAAGATGGGGTCACTGATCTTCATAGCTCACACATGGTTTTTCCTAAGCCTACTTTTGCAATGACTCAACATCTCAAGCCTCTATACGTCACAGCAGAGGTGGAGGGTGTCCAAGTAAACATGATACTTATCGATACAGGCGCAGCGGTGAGTGTTGTAACGCTTAGTACTGTGGAGCGACTTCAGATTCCGAGAAAAAAGATCCAGAACTCTTCCATCAAGGTTAGAGGTTTTGCTGGTGTTGTGGCTCAAACAGCTGGTTTCCTCGTACTCAAGGTTAAACTTGGACCCTCTAATGCTTGTCACGGTCTTTTCGTCACAGAGACTACGGTCCCGTACTCGATGATTTTAGGACGTGATTGGATCCACAAAACCACACAGTACCATCTTCGCTACATCTGGAGATGATCATGTGGGATCCAGCTTCTGATAAATTAGTTTTGGTCAAGGCGGACGAGCGTCCTTTTTCTATAGCGACTAACACATTGGAAGCGGATTATTATTACAGCACTATGCGTCCTCTTGTGATCGACGGGGTGGATAATAAGGGTCACCCGTTAGGGGTGACCTCTACTGATCTCGCACGGTGGGGATTAACTCAGGCGCAGGCAGATTGTTCTCGGCCTGTCTCCATCGATTTTCAACCAATCGTCAACATGATCGACAATTTCAAGCCTGAGGAGGCCGAGGCCGTGACCTCCCTACTACAGCGACTGGCGGTGTTTAGAGCCGACCAGTTAGCCTCGGATACGGTCTCTCTAGTTGAGTGTATCGATGAAGACGACGTTATTACCACTAAAGAAGTGGAGACCATTCCGCCTGCACCAGCAGCTTTAGACGACACTCCGCCTAAGGTCCGTAACCCAGTGGAGAAAATCAACCTTGGTACACCTGACGAACCTATGGAAGTCGGGATTAGTCAGCAGCTGGAGCCGGAACTGAGGCAGCAGTTGATCAATCTGATGCAAGAATTCAAGGATTGCTTTGCGGAAAAGTATCAGGATATGCCTGGATTGTCCAAGGATTTGGTATGCCATCGTTTACCTATCAAGGAAGGCGCCAGACCTATTAAGCAAGAGCAGAGGCGAATGAACGCCGAAACCGCTATAGCAATCAAGAAGGAAGTTCAAAGCATGGTTGATGCGGAAATCATCCGGCCAGCCCAATATACACAGTGGCTGGCGAATGTGGTTCCCGTCAAGAAAAAGAACGGTAAAATTAGGGTCTGTGTCGATTACAGAGACCTCAATGCTGCCTCGTCAAAGGATATATACCCTGTTTCTGCCTACGCCAATTGTTTCTGCCTAAACCCGGGGGTCTCGGTAGATACTTGATGAATCCAACTCGATCTCCTGCAATCCTGCTTACTAAGGGGAATACCGGGCGGGCCGGCCTTCACCTCTCCGATGCCTAAGTTAGTATAGTTGGAATATATATAACCTGGGCACGTATGTAAGCAGGGAGAGAGACAAGTTACCTATTTATGGCGGTAGTTGAGGCCCATATATAGGTGGTTGAGGGTGAGGGCTGGCCTTACCCTTCGATGTGGGACTGGTTCCCTTCTGTTTGGATATTCTGGTGCCCTCTTTGGCAGGCAGGCGCCCCCGGTCCCAGGACCCTTGGAGGCAGGATAGACCGCTGGGCCCCGAGGCCTGGTGCTGGTGATCCGATCCTGGGTCCTGGGCCGGGCCCTGGTGTACTTGCCGCGGGTCTGTGGGCTTGCTGTAGCCCCTCTGCGGCTACTGTCAACATACCCTATGCCTATTGCGGATCTTTTGGTGGATGCAGTCGCAGGGCACGAGATGTTATCGTTCATGGACGGTACGGCAGGATATCATCAGATACCAATTTACGAGCCGGACATTCACAAGACTGTCTTCCATTGCCCAGGCTTTGCCGGAGCCTTTGAATATCTCAGCATGCCGTTTGGCCTGACCAATGCAGGGGCTACATATCAGCGTGCTATGAACCTGATCTTCCATGACATCCTCGGGGTCATTTTGGAAGTTTACATCGATGATGTGGTGGTTAAGTCTCGATCCAGGACAGACCATATTAGCCATCTACATGATGTCTTTACTCGAATGAAGAAGCATCAGCTTAAAATGAATCCAGCCAAGTGCATTTTTGGGGTTCGTGCTGGTGATTTCCTTGGTTTCGTGGTACACGAAAGAGGCATTGAAGTCGCTGGGGATAAAGCACAGGCTGTCCTAAACGTCTCAGCACCTCGGAACAAGAAGGAACTTCAAAGTTTGCTGGGCAAAATCAATTTTCTCCGACGCTTCATATCTAACTCAGCTGGGAAGATTGCTCATTTCTCTCCTTTATTGAAACTCAAGAAGGATGAGCACTTCGTTTGGGGACCTGAGCATCAGGCGGCGTTTGATAAGATTAAGGAATATTTGGCCAGTCCGCCAGTATTACGACCGCCAAAACCAGGGATCCCACTCAAGTTATACATTTCTGCTTCTAACAGTTCTGTGACCTTTTGGCTCAGGATGAGACTACTACGGAGGGTAAGAAAGTCGAGTATGCGGTTTCTTACCTCAGCAGGACCCTTTTGGATCATTGGTCTGGAACTACTATTAGATATGGATGCCAGAGAGATCGAAATATATGGTGATTCTTTACTAATCATCAAGCAGCTACTAGGTGAATATAAATGCGTGTCTTTTCACCTACTACATTACTAGGAGCGAGCATCAGAGTTGTTGGATCAATTTGCTGATGTGGTACTCGATTATGTCCCTCGTGAAAAGAACTTTGCAGTCAACGAATTAGCACAGCTCGCCACGGGCATTACTCTTGCCAATGGTGTCAAGGAACGTATCCTGAAAGTCAAACGCAGGACGTTGCCATCTTTTGCTGCAAGAAGGGAACAACGAGGTGATTGGTTTGTTGCTACTCTAGACACTATCGATACTGATTGACAGCAACCAATCATTAAATACTTACAAGACCCTTCTGCCCCATCCGAAAGGCGAATTCGCTACTTAGCTACTAATTATTTGCTCAAAGGTGACGAGTTGTTTCGCCGGGGGGAGGAAGGCGTGGACCTTAGGTGTGTCTTTGGCATGGAAGCCAAAAGGCTAATGCGTGAAGTTCATCTGGGTGTATGTGGTTCACATCAGAGTGGATCAAAGATGAGGTGGCTGATTCGCCGTTATGGTTATTTTTGGCCATCTATCCTCAAAGACTGCATCAGCTTTGCCCAAGGTTGTATTGAGTGCCAGATTCATGGACCAGTTCAACGGATTCCTAATATCCCCATGCAGCCTATCATTAAACCTTGGCCCGCCAGGGGTTGGGCACTTGACTTTGTTGGGGAAATCCATCTAAATTCTTCTCTCCAACATAAATACCTGCTGATTGGCACGGACTTCTTTACCAAGTGGGTTGAAGCTATCCCTGTTCGAAATTGTGATGCAGTAACAGTCATTCGCTTTATATTTCAGAATATCATTTGCTGCTATGGTATTCCGGAATGTATTGTGGCGGACAGGGGGGGGCAGCGTTTATGGCGGAAAGTACACAGACGTTCATTCAAGATTATGACATTCAGTTTTTACACTCTTCGCCGTATTACGCTCAATCAAATGGCCAGGCTGAAGCTAGCAATAAGGTTATTATTTCTATCATCAAAAAGATGTTGGCGGATAATCCTCGAACTTGGCATTCTGAGCTAGACAATACTCTGTGGGCATATCAGACTTCTAAACGAACTCCTACAAGAACTACTCCCTACGCCTTGATGTTTGGCCATGATGCGGTTCTTCCTTTGGAGAACAATGTTCGGTCTCTCCGGGTTCGCGAGCAGCATCAGTTGAGTGGAGATGATTACGTTCAGGCTATGTTTCAGGAACATGAAGATCTCGATGAGCAGCGCCTGGACGCTTTGCAGAACATAGTCTTGGAGAAGAAAAAGGTCGCCAGGGCTTACGACAAAAGAACCAAAGGTAAGACTTATGGTGAAGGTGATCTGGTTTGGAAAGCTATGCTTCCCTTTGGCGAACGCGATACTGGATGTGGTAAATGGTCTCCCAAGTGGGAGGGTCCCTTTGTCATTGATCAGATCGTTGGCAAAGGTGCTTATCAACTTAGAGATTTAGAGGGTGACGTCCATCGAAACCCTATCAATGGGCGCCATCTCAAGAAGTATTTCCCTAGCATTTGGGAATATGAAGAGCCGCCCGCTATGGTTGAGATTGGGGGGCAAGCTTCGACCTAAGACATCCTACCAACACTATAACACTCTGCCTTAGTCCCCTTGGCTTTGGCAGCGTACCTTGCCTCAGCCTAAGGTTACTAGGGGGGCAATACAAGGGATTCTCTTCATAGAAGACCTGGCGGTTGAGGATAGAAGACCGGGCATTTCAGTTCGCCAGCAGTTCAGTCCGTCAGTGATAGACAATAATGTAGAAAATGAATCTGCTTGAGGTTCATTAGTCTTTTCGTTTTCGTTTATTATGAATCTGTGTAAGGTTCGTTTACTTAGTCTGATTGAGAATCAATTTTTATGGTTCTCAACGATTTATGGTCATAATAAATACATTCAACAAGGAAAACAGCAATATTTTTGTTTTTCGATAAGGTCAATAAAAATTTTTTATTTACTTTTCAAGAATGACTTTGCGGTCAAGAGCTTTACAAGTACAGAATTACATATATGCCTATACTTCTAAATTTCTTCAACGAAACAAGAGGCGCACGATCTGTTTTACAGATTGTTTTGCCCATGGAGATGTCTTATGATCCCTCCGACCTCCTATCCATATTGTCCTCCATCTCACCATCTCATAAGCTGCTTCAAGCCATCAATCCTTTCAAGGTTCACAGAAGAGGAAGCGGGAGATTGGCTAGGGTGGCAATACCAGCACACGGTCACCCCTATTTTCCGACTGAAAGCCATAGGATTTCAGAAGGAAAGTTTCCGTATTGCTGGCGGATGACGCCTAAGTCACTATTCGCTATTATACCCAGGGACAACGTGGGAGAAATCCGTTCCTCTGAGGATTGTATCCAGGGACCACGTTATCCAAGCTGGGCATAATACCGGATTATGCGACTTAGATAATACCTAATACCAGATTATACGACTTAAGGTGTTTGGATAAACATCTCTGTATAATCTGGAGGAAAAGACTCAGGAAGCCATAGCGGTTTGGTGGAAAATCTAGAAAATAAAATGGACATGTTGAAATCAAAAGGAAATGAAAGATATGTTTTCGTTGCTTGCTCGGGGTTTCATTATATAATGGATGGCGAGTGAAATCCAACGGCTGGGATGAATTAGGGTTTCACACCATCGGTCTTGTCAGAGTTATGAAGGTTTTTATGGTCCTCAACCGTTTGTTGGTACGGGGGATCACGAGGTTTGAACTTCAGATTGACTGTTGACCATATCTTGGAAATTGACAGTTGCAGATATGGATCATTTAACGCTACGCTATTGTTTGAAGTTGGGCTAGATAGGTCTGGGCTTCGCATTTGGGTTGGTTTTTGATACTTATCCAATATTATGTGAAAATAGATATTACAGGAAAAGCTCAATTCATTCCGGGGGCAGGGTCCCCAGTTCAAACAATTCAAGACTTAATCTGGCTATTTTAGCCTTCAGATGTTGGAGTTCAGCCTTCAATTTTTGCTCAGCTGTTTGGCTTTCTTCAGTTTCGCTCCTAAGCTTCATTATCTGAGTTCTTTGCTGATATGCTGCGTCAAGACGAGCGTTCTGCCTTTCCCGTACCATTGTTATCTTCTGATCAAGATGCTCTTTTTCTTGCTCTAGGCGTTTGATTTCTGCTTCGTCTTCTTGTTCCACAGAGAGCACAAGCGAGGAGTAGGAGTTCATAGCCTGGGATAGGACCGAAGTCTTCTTACTGGTTGTAGCTTCCCTTTTTGAAGCCTCGTCTGCTTGTTTTGAAATGTTGCAAGGAGCTTGGGGAGAGTGACCAGAATCTCTTTTATCCTGGTCTGAGCTATGGCGGGCAGAAGTTGAACTTGGCTCTCCAGGGTCTGCAGTGCACTTTGGATCCTTTCACGAACCTTTTCATCCGAAATCCCTTCTTGGTATACTTGGCTTAGGAGGTTCCAGGCATCTATGATTTTAGCATTGTCCTTCTGAGGAGTTGGCAGCTGCATTAGCGGATCATCACTAAGCCGAGGGATGGACTTGGAGCCAGTGGTGGCGGTATGCGGAGAGTCTGACACGGATGGGCCCTTATGCTGGACATTGGGCTGAGGGCGGAACAGAACCAAGCTCTGTTCGCCAACATTTTCAGTACTCCTAGACTGGATATGAGTCTCTATCACCTGAAAGGAACATGGGTGTGATGAGAATTCATACTTAAACAATCTAAAACTAAAATGAATAAGGGTTGTTAGAAGGGTACCTCTGGATCAGAAGGGGTATCCGCCGGGATTTTTACCATTGGAATTGTTGTCTCCACAGGTTCGCTTAGGGGAAAAGCTGGGGGCACGTCTTGGTATGAGTCGGCATCTATGTCAACGTCCGGGTTTGACTCCAGGAACTCTTCAATGGTTACCCCGGGTGCTTCTGGTTCTGGGTCCGATTCCAGATGTATCACCTTTGGCGTTTTTGTTACGATCGCCAGTGTTGTTGGAGCTCTGGCGGATGATTTTTCTTCCACAGCTTTCTCTGTGGAGGGGGCCGGATTGGTCAGAGGATTAATCGAAGCTGGAGTTGGAGGATTGGCCAGAGGGGTGCGGATGGTACCTGTATCAGGAGAAAGCCAGTTTAGTGGAGTCGCATCTATTGGAGGTTTTCTCCGGCTTTGATCAAGAAAACTTTCAATCCTTCGCCAGGCGGATTGGATTTCATCCCAAGTCTCTGGAATTCTAAGTCCAGGTTCAGGACTACTTGAGGGTGAACTAACAGAGCTGGAAGACTCACCTGATGAAATCTCAATTGGTCTGGATGCAGTAGGAGCAGTGCTGGGAGCTGGTCTCCTACTTTGTCTCAAAGTTAGCCCCTGAGGAAGAAAATGCGCCAACTACATCAGGCTTATAAGTTGGTGTAAAGGACAGTTAATGAATGGCGGATTATGGCGAGTTAATGAAAAACTTACTGGCATGTTGTCTTCCTCATCTTCTTCTTCTTCTTCTTCCATTACTGGGAGAGGAGGCTTCACTTTCTTTTTACTCTGGGCTGCCGCCGAAGGAGTCTGAGTAGCCTTCCTTTTCTTCACGGCGGGAAGGACTTTCTTGGAGACCTGTGGCATGAAAAATCAGTTAGTGGTTTTTCCAAACTCATCCATGATTAGGGTGAGTTACAACTTAGCGAATGATTACCTGAGCTTCTTCAACTGATAGTTCAGGGTGCAAAGGACCACCGTCGAGCACCAGGGCATCTTCGCCAGTGAGGCATTCGCGATGTTTTCTAAACACCTTTTCAAAATAGTAAAGGGATTTCTTTTGAAAGGTTTTCCCGCGAATTTCCTTCCACCAGGCTTTATAATCATCGGTGGCATGCTTGGAAATAACAAGCTCTGAGCACTGCTCTAAGGCTGGAAGGGTCACAGGACGTAAGGAAGAGGAACATGGAACATTGGGGGTTACAGGAGTGCTCTTGCTTGGTCGCCAGGTTGAAAACAGATTACAGCTTTGGATTGGCGGATAGGGGGCATGTTGCGTCAACCCAAGCTGGCGAGCAAAGAATTGAGGGGCATACACCTCTGAGTCCTGACCGCCTTTGTTTGAGGTGAACAAAGGAAGATCCGCCATGGATATACACTGTAGGAACAGTTTCTTTCCTGCGTCACTTTGATCAGCAGAGGGGAGGAAGCCAGTTTTTAAAGCTGGAGGGTGCTTTCACGTTAGGAGCATCTGAGCCTCCGGATAGAAGCCTGCCGCATCCGACTGGTAGACAATATCAAAGCAGACTGCGTAACCTTGCCCATACATAGGCGGTTGGCCAACATACGCTGCACCCATTACTCGATTCTTGCCTATGTCTTTGGGTTCTGAGGCGAGTCCCGGAAAATACATGTTTGCCCATATGTCCAGAATCCAGAGCGGTCCGGGAACTGTGAGGCAGAAGGGGTTCATGGACAGGGTATGGAGTCCCCGGTACAGGTGTGCGAGGACTATTTGGGCTAGGCATATCTCTTCATGGGCGTAAAGGATTCCAGCCATCCTTTTGTAGGTTCTGGACATCTTGGAGGCAGTTGAACAGAATATGAACTTGTTAAGCCAAAAATCAAGAAAGGCAATTCCTCCTATGTCGTCAGTCCTCTTGTTGAATTCATCTATCCAGGGTTGATAGCTCAGGTTGCTGGAAATAGAAATAATGGTAGATGGAATTCGGTCTAGCGGATAATCATCTAACTCAAAGGGTTTTCTACCCAAGGGAAATCCTAACCCAGCGTACAAGTCTAGGAGGGTGACACTAGCCTGGCCAAAACTGAAATCGAAGGCGTTGGAAGAGGGATTCCAAAAACTAAGGACAGGAATGCGCATCGATTTCCACCTTTTGGGTTCAAACTGAAACAGAGGTCGAGGACTTCTGTTATTCCAGCACGACGCCATCTTAGGGCGTCTACCTTTCGTCTGGCTTGGTACCATTTGATCATTGATGGGGTTGGTAAAGGCCAACAGCCAGGGGTGATGGGGGCCTCAAAGTGATTCAAACACTTTGTAAGTTTGACACTTTGATCGCGAAAGGCCACCGGAGGCGGACGGCAAGGATCCGCGAATGAAGATAGGGCTTGCGGGGTGATTTCCTGTTGCTTTGGACCCAGCCCGGCACGGCTATAATCATCTGGCGAGGTCAGTGAGGTTTGGAAGGGACTTCCGACTTCGATATCGGAGTTTTGAATCTTTTCCTTTCCGCGAAGAGCTTCTGAGTGCTTGATTTCCAGGGCCATGATTGGAAGAATAATGGTTGAATTAAGATTCGAACTGTGAAATGGTGAGGTTGGATCAGGATTCTTTATAGAATCTGGAAGAGGTTCTATGAATTTCTGAAGCGGTGTGTTTGGAAACGGTTTAGGGTTTTTATGAACAGTCGTCTGAGCTCGAATTGGTAAAGTTGCATCGGTTAGAGGGAACGACGCATTCTTCAGGTTTTTAAATGAGTCTGAATGGGCTTTCTCAGCCTTCTTCAATTTCAATGGGCTTTTAATTTCAAAGGCTGGGGGGCAATGTTTGGGCCTAAATTTACATTTATCCGAGATTATGGGCCGAAGCCTAGAAGGTTACCCATTAGCGGGTAATCCGATATGTTTTAATTCAGTTTCCGTTTAGGACAGGATATGGAGTCCTAATAGGAATCCGAATTGGAGATGGTTTAAGGTAATACAATCCTATTCGATATCAGAATTCATTATGCTTAATACACACGTATTTGGGGTTTTGAGATCACTATATAAAGAACTCTAGGACAACGTAGAAAGGGTTCACAACCATACAACTACAAGCTTTTGCCCTGCAAATCTTGCAAGCCTCTCCGGAGCAATCTCTCGCGAACTGCCTTCCACCAACTACAAACGACACTATTCCAACCAAGCCGCAAACTTACGCCCACCACCGGTCACCGTATACCTGCCGTTGTTGTCGAAAGTGACTTGCGTTCGTGTCGAAGCATCACTGAGACCTATCGAGTCCAGTCGTCACGCCTTGTGACAAATCGAGTCGTTACCCCGGTAACAGTCTTTCCCAATCTGTCAGAGGTTGGACGAACACAAGCCGCTGTCTTGATTTAAAGCTCTGCTTTGCATCCCAGGATCGAAGTAAGATTATCTCAATCTACGAGAGGTTGAGTAGAAAATCCTAGTAACCGTTTACTTAGGTCTTGTTCGAGCCTCTACGCCGGCCTGTCAACGCCCGCGTACAGTCGCTTGATCGAGAAGTCAGGTAGCAGGGAGCAGACGAATACGTTCGCCAGAGTCATCCGCTCGCCAAGGGTGATTCATTCGCCAGACGTCGTCCGCCACCAAAGTTGTACCTAACCCAAAGGTACTGGCACCCTCGCACCAGGACTGAAACTTACGTCCGCCACCCCCAGGTGTTGATAGTTCGACAGGTGTCAAAACCGACGCGAACACATTTGGCCACATCAACTGAGTGAAGCTTTTGAAGGACTCATAGTTGGAGGAATCTTCAATGCCAAAGCTCTCATACAAGGGAGTAGTGGGATACCGTCCATAGTAACCACGGAAAGGCTTTGGACTAACATTCTTCTCCTTTGTCTCCACTGGAAGGTCGAAAAGTTGCCTTATCATAGAGAAGACGTCTTCAGCTCGAGAGGTATCTTATTGACGCAGTAGAAGAATGGTAGGTTTACAAGCGATAAACCTAATTAGTAATAAGGGTTCTCAAGCGAAGAACCCTAAGGATAAATTCTGGAATCCACCAGAGAATAAGAGAAAACTCTTGTTTGATTGAAATATAATAAGATAATCCGTTCACACCCGTTTAAGGATGTATAAATACTGCTAAACAAACCCTAGGGCAACTATACAACAAAACCCTAAGACCCAAGGAAATAAATAAAACAAATCCAAAACAAACTAGAAAACATAAATTCTGGAAATATATAAAACTACCGTTTTGACTCCTGGCGTCGATCCCTTCTCGGAAAGGTATCACAATCGTCAATCGGACACCGAATGCCAAATCTGCAACTCTCCAAACTGCAACTTTAATTACGGTTCTGCCACTGATCGCCATATTTGCAACAAACCCGATTTTCCTTTGCTACGATCAATCAATTCTTCAACTGCCTCCGCCATGCGCCCTACATCACTTATCATACACTATCTCAAAGCAACCATAATTTTCACAAGCCTCTCTTACCCTCTTGCACAAATTGTACCACCCATCAGTTCCTCGATCCAGTTCGGTAGAACTGATTGAGAAATCAATGGTCGGAATCTGGTAATGAGAATCGGAACCCATTTCCTCCTACTTAATATCGATCCTTTGTATCCTAGAGTTCCCAGCTTTGTGTTACTTTGATGAGTTGCTAGTTTGTGAACTAGCTAAAAGGCTAGGGCTATTCTATTTATATTGCATTTTTCTTGAGTAATAATATAAGAAATACCTGTTTATATACGACTGAACACCAGTTTTTCAAGCTCTCTAGAATCAATGACGATCGAAATATATAAGAGGGTTCTCAAACTTGATAAGAGAGAAATCGAAAGGGTTTTTCCTCTCAAGGGTACCTCACGTTTGCCATCTTATAAATATTGGTACCTCACGTTTACCAATTTTCACATTAATTAGTACTTCACGATTAGATTTTGACCTAGAATTGGTACTTACCGTTAAAAACACAGTATATTCCGTTAGAATATTCTGTTAATTAGAGTTAAAAAGACCAGTTTGCCCTTTTTTCTATTTTCTTTTAAAATTAGTTTTATTTTACATTTTGACGGAGCGTGGTGGGCCCATGAGTTTGTTTATTTAGCATTTTGCATATATATAATTTATCATCTATACTCGAAGGTAAACAGTTAATTTTCATTAAATATTTCTTCTCAGCGTTTATTTTATTTAGAAAATATTAGAATAACTGAAAAAGAATTAAAAGAAAAAAGAAGGAAGCTGAACATATTAAAGAATTAGAGGGAAAGACTTCATAGAAGTAGACCCAGGTATTGGGATATAATTTTTAGATTTACACAAGGTATACATATTCTAGAAAACCAGATTTCAGAGCTTATAGAAGTACTCAATAAAGAACCAGAACCACTTAATATTTTAAGTAGAGGTTAGATCCGCCCTGGTTGGTATCAGAACATGTTTTGCTCAAAAACAGGTACAAGAAAAGGCTTATGCCACAAAGTTGGCTTCTCTTAGCCAACAAAAGAGAACCGAAGTAAAAGAATTATCAAGCCTATTGCATAGAAAAAGAAAGTGATAAGTGGAATCTCTGTTTCCACTCAAGACATATCCAAGAAAATCAATACTCCATAGAATGAGCCTGTAGAGTTTTAAACACTATATACGACGAACCTATTCATCTCCAAAAGGAGATAGGAGTAGAAGAACTTGATCATTCCAGACCAAGCATAGTAGAATTTCTAGATCATATGTCTAGAAATAAAACTTCTGAGAAAACAATAGAACAGCTCGAGAGAGTTAACCTTAAAATTAATCAACTCGGAGAAATACCAACAAGGTTATCAAAGCTTGAAGTCAAGCTAGATTACCTTAAAGAAAAATAATATTTTTCAGATATTGAAAAGAAATTAGTAAGAACAGAGATTCTTGCTAATAACATCCATCAGCAAGCAGCTGAATTAAGAGAAACTCAAGAAAATTTGAAAAAACTTTTAGAAACTCTAATCTCTAGGATAGGATGAAACAAAGAGTAGAACAAAAAGTAAAACAGGACGACGTAACAGCTATAAGTCTTTGTCTTCCTACATAAAAACTTACTGAAAATATAGAAACAATAATACATCAGCAAAACTATAACAATACATATCTTCAAGAAATCGGAAGAGATATGGAAGATCAGTTTCAAGAAGTAAACGCAAGAATCTCATATCTACAAAAAAGTGTAGAAAAAATGAAAGAAAGCTCTAACGTTGAAAGAATCAACGAAGAAATACTAGCACAAATTGTGGCTAGCAAGATTATCATACCTTCACCAAAGGTAGAAAGCGAGTTTAAATTTAGCGAACCTAAATTACTCGAATGGAAAGTATCCAAAAAGAGACATAAAAATGCTGAGTATAATACTCAGTAAAAGACATGTTGTACCACCTGTACACCTCATAAATGCTCAATAATTCGAGTATAATGAAATTGAATCTAGCGTAAGAGAAGCATCTGCGCCTAGATTCATATTAATGAGATCAACAAGAAAGGATCTTTTATCTAGGACTCTCATAGATTCAAGATATTAGAACTAATAGTTCCATCAACAGGTGGAAAAACAGATATCAGGTTAATCACCCAAAAAGAAGTGAGTGAAGCCTTTCAGAAAAAATATTCCTACCTGCATATTGGCGCTGTTCAAGTATCAATAAAACTCTTAGCAAGAGATGGGATAGATTGTTCAGTCCTGTGTATTTTACAAGATGACAGAATAACATATTTCAAGAAGAGTCTGTTAGGAACAGTGGAAGCCTCACTATGCAACCAAGTTGCATACTTAAATGTTTTCCCAAACTTCACCACTCATCTGAGTGACGCAGCCCACTGTTTGAGATTAAGAATCAAATCATATGGGATTACCATGAAACAAGGCTAGCTGTTGATTATAGAATTTATTACATGCTAATGAGTTCTAACATAACGCCAAATACTAGATTCCTTAATAGCCCCGGCATTACTACATCTGTCTTCACAAATCCGAGAAACAATTCTCAGCAAAAACATGTCACCAAATGGCATGAAATAACATTCCCAAGGGAATGGAATTTAACACCTCCTGAAAGACAAATACAAAGCTCCAATGCATCTATTTATGAAGACATGGGAGGAAAAATAAGTCTTCAGTTTCATAGGCACTCAGTTGCTAATTATGAGCAAGCAAGCACTTCAGGAGCAGTTCCTGAAGAGTCTTTTGAAGAAGAAGATTCAAAAAGGCCTATAAGAATGCTTAAGATAGAAAGATTAAAAGAGCTTTATGCACAAGCAGAAGCTTGTGGTTCCATAAAAGGATTAGAAGAAATCATAAAGAAAAATTATTTAATCCAAACTGGAAAAAATAAAAGAAAAATACTGCCGTATCAGGCTGCCACCGAAGAGTCAGGAACAACGACCATGGAGGCAGAAACAAGTAATAACCAATCGGTACCCCAAGAAGGGCATACTATCATCCAAAACATTACTAATAATCTCACTAAGATTATTAGAGAAGAAAAGATCAAACTTCCTAAAGGGCAAGCGCCTACAGGGAAGAGTGGAGAGAGAAGCTCTCAGAAGTACATTCCTACATAACCAAAATGGGAACAAGCAGTCTCCGAAAGAGGTGTCTATCTAAATCTAGATAGTGTAGGAGACAAAAGAAAGACCATTAACCACTGAGTTGCAAGCTTAAAGCTAACCCAAGCGTTAATCCTGTCTAAATACGCCTATGAGGATGCTCATGCATACTATGAGTCTACCTTAACAGGACTAGCCCAGAAATGGTACAATTCATTTAAGAAAAGTTCTAAATGGGCTGATTGGGCAACCAAGTTAGCTCAGACTAATAATCTATTGGATTTTGCTATTTCCATATACGCACAATTATGTGGAGATATAACGGGACATAGTGAGCAGTCTAAAGAAAGAGCTAGAGCAAATATTCAAAAACTGAGCATTTGCAATATGAGATACTTTGAAGAGTATACCAATGAATTTCAGAATTATTTCTGCACGATCAGAGATTTAGAAAATGATGATCTTGTCAGAACATACTACAGAAAACTACAAGAACCCTGGAATAATGTTGTAGCACAATCCCTTGAAGAGAACCACCTTCAGTATTTTACTGTTGGAGGAATAGCAGAAAGAGTGAGAGATCTCTTAAGAAAGCAATGTACTGAAAACCAAAAATCGAGAATTGCCAAAAAAACAACTCAGGTGAGTTGAGAACATGTGTCCAAAAATATTGGATACTCCAACGCAGTGGGGATGCCATATCCACAATGATCGGAAAAATAAAAGCAAGTTCAGAAACAAGAAATACAACCATAATTTTACTTCTAAAAAGAAGTATAAGTTTAGAAAAAGCTTTGAACGAAACAAAGAAAAACATCTCATAGAAAGAGATTTTTTAGGAAAAAACAACCACCAAAGCAAAACTCTTCAAGAGATACAAAGCCCTGCAAATGTTGGCTTTGTAAAGCTGAAAGACATTATGCGAATGAATGTCCTAAAAGAGATAAAAGATCTTCTAAAGCTCTCATAGCAGAATATAATGAAGCTATAGAATATACAAACCTAAAAGGTTTCGAAATAGCCTATTCTGATGAAGAGAATAAGTCAATATATTCTTTTGAGTATTCATCAGAAAGTGATATAGAAAGCACTTCAGAAGATTCTGAAGGAGAAAATAATTATCGCCCTATATTCATGTTAATCCAAAATTGGAAACAAGAAAACATTGATAGTATCAATGAGGTTGAATTTCTACCGAATCCAGGCACCTTTACCTGTGACTATTGTAAATGCTACAATAGTGACACAATACCCATGTATTGTGAAAAAACGAGAGAAACGTATCATAAAGAGTGTTTCATAGCAGAACTAAGAAGAAAAACAAAAAAAAATGATGCACATACATTGGTATATCAAGAATATGATATATTCCATGATCAAAACCAAAAGCAAGAGCTTGACGGTAATCTCAAAAGAATGCAAGATATTGAGGATGACTTTAAGAAAATGAAGTTAGTAACTTCATTAAGTCAGAAAACAAAAGAAACAGGAAAAAATTCTCCTCAAGAAAATGAAAGGAAGATCAATCCTTTCATAGAAATATCTGAGAATACAATCTAACCAGTAAAACAGGTTCAGATGAGTATATACAACAATTATATCATCGTTGGCCTAAAATTTCCCAAGTATAAAAAATATCATCTACATGCATTTGTAGATAATGGTTCAGGATATAGTCTAGCAAAAAAATATGTTATTCCTGAAGAATATTGGGAAAAGTCTGACAAAGCTGTTACTGGAGTTTGAATGGGAGATAATGAATTCCTAATGGATCATGTTGCTAGGAATGTCAGAGTTTCCATAGGAGGAGGAACTTTTACTTTCTAAAGAATCTGGCAAAGTGAAGCTCAAGGAGCTGATATGCTAATAGGAAATGACTTTCTACTTCAGCAAAAGATAGTGCAAACCCTCGAAATGATCGGGTTTGAAAAGAACAACAAGTTCTACTGGGAATCTAGACTACTTGATGCTGCAGCATTGCAAGTAAAGGATTCACAGAACAATATCAGAAGTCGTCAGCAAAGCGTGGTGATCATAAACCACCTTTTAAACCGGTTTTGCAACCTGTGTTGGCATTTCAGGAATACCAAGAAATCATACCAAATGAAGCAACAAGTTCAGAAGACTCAGAATCAGAGGTAGAACCTCAAGATTCATAAAGCTCTGATGGTGAAGAAGAATTCATCAAAGAGCACAATCTAAGAGTATACGTTAACAAGATAGAACAAAAGAAAGTTTCAAATCTTGTTGAAATAGAAAACTTACTGAAACCCATAATCAGTGAGGATCCCCAGCTATACTGGGAAAGAGACCTAGTATATTGTCAGCTAAGAATGCATGATGCCAATGCAATATGTCATGTCAAAGTCATTCCTCATTATAGAGATGAGGATATAAAGGAAATGGAAAGTCAAATTCAAGAATTGCTTGAAAAGAGACTAATTAGACCCTCAGATAACCCTCATCATGCTCCAGCATTCTTGGTTAGAAACCATGCAGAGCAATTAAGAGGAAAAGCAAAAATGGTGATAGACTATCGAGATGTCAATAAGAAAACAGTCAAAGATGGCTATCAGATTGCGCAAGTAAGAGTCCTCATTAATAGATTGAAAGGAGCTAAAATCTTTTCAAAGTTTGATGCAAAATCAGGCTTCTGACAAGTTAGGATGCACCCTGATTCCATTGTCTTGACAGCCTTTGGAACTCCACAAGGACACTACGAATGACTAGTAATGTCATTTTGACTTAAGTAAGCACCATCTATCTTTCAGCGAAAGATGGATAACATTTTAAAGCCATATTCATATTTTTACATAGTTTACATTGATGATATTCTTGTCTTCTCTAAAACTATGAACGAGCATCTGAGACATCTTGAGCAAATTTGCAAGCTTATGGTCCAGAAAGGAATCATCCTTGGACAAAAGAAAGTTCATCTCATAAAAGGAGAAATAGATTTTCTTGGCATACATGTCAAAGATGGAGAAATTCGTCTTCAAGAACATATTGTGAAGAAAATTAGCCAGTTCCCTACAGTATCCCAGATGCAAAATCTCTTCAGAGATTTTTGGGAGTTGTTAACTTTGCAAGAGATTTTATTCCTCAAGTGAGTGGTCTCACTGCTCTTCTCTCTCCGAAGACAAGCTCAAAAAGGAAATGGTCCTTTACAACGGATGATAGCAACACCGTTAAGAAAATCAAAAAACTTACAAAAAACCTCCCTCCTTTGCAGTTACCTGAAGACGGTAACTTAATTGTTTTGCAGACTGATGCAAATGATTATTACTGGGCAGGAGTAGTTTTGGCGATCACACCAGACTCGAATCAAGAAAAAAAATTTAAATTCTTGTCAGGAAAGTTCACTCATGCATAATTGAATTACTCCACGTGAGATAAAGAAGTATGTGCCCTGATAAAATCTATTAAGGGTGCAGAAGCTTTTTTAGGAAATAGGTTTTTGGTTAGAACTGATAACAAAAGAGTAAAAAATTTCAAAAATTATAAGTTAACAGATGCAGCTGATAGAGGAAGAGTTCTTAGATGGCAAATGTTTTTATCTCAATATGAATATGATGTTGAAATGATTGCAGGAGACAAGAATTATTTGTCTGACGCTCTAACAAGAGAAATAACAATGTTTGAAAGAGATGAAGGTCAAAATCCAAGAAGCAGAAGACCAAAGCCGGAACTTGAAGAAAGGAGAAAGCCAGACTTTTGGGCTAAGAGAAAAATCAAGGCCTGAAGACAGAGAATCAAGAACAAAAGAGAAAACTATATGGGAAAGATACAAGAGCGGAGATAAAACTATAGGCCCTCTACATGATGGACCTGGATATCAGTACATAGTGTCATATTCCCCTGCAGAATCCAGCAAAGCCTCAGAAAGGATGCAACCAGACCGAGCAGGTTAGGGAGATTATCAGAACAGCAAAACTCCTTTACAGGATGAAATACAATCTGCAAATTCAGAAGAAAGACAACTCTTAAATGAGTTCTTACAACACCCTAGAACTACGGTCACAAATGACTGATTTCAAAGAAAATCAGCAGGACATCTTCAGATGGCAAAGGCCAAATCTACACATGACAGGATAGCATCCTTCAAAGGTAAACAACCGGTTGTAACCAGAATGAAGAAAATTTTCAATCATCCAATACGAATTTATGAAAAACCAGTATTCAGAACCAATAGATTCCTTCAATTCAACCAAAAAGTCTTTATGGATAATATCCTAACGGCTTCTCGTGAAAAGAATGAAGCACTTGTTCTTCAAGCCCTTAAAGTATTAGCTGAAGAATTACATAATAACAATCAGCAAGAAGACAAGCAAGTCACTGAGAAAAACCTCAAGACAGCTTATCTTGAGAATCCTGAAAGTGCAAAAGTTCCCATGATAGCTTTATCAGAAGCTGAATGGTTTCGTTTTCATAATCTATTAGGAGATTTTGAAAATAGAAAAGCACTCCAACCAACCTTATCAGTTATAGCAGGTCCATACTATGGAAGATATTTAGTCGATGTTCAAGCATAGCATTCGCAGAAGCACAAGCTTTGGTTGGTAGAAAATGGTTTTGTTCATAATCTTTGGACAAAAACCAATGAAGACTTAGAAGGTCTTCCAAAAATAATTTGTGAAGCAGTTAAAAATATTAGACCAGAATTATGTATTTTGAGATTGAAGTTTATCTCAACACCTCTAGAATGGACGATCGAAGAAGGAAGAGTAAGTTACATCTCTCCATATCATTATGTCAGATTAATTCAGGGTCGTACATACAGAAATATTTCAGCACTAAGCAACGGCAAGCCAAACCAGAGTATCCCTTGGATGAAGGCTATGGCAATAACCAACATAAAGAAGTTGGTTCAGAAAGATCAGTTTACCACTCTTCTTGCTAGTGGTGAAAAAGTAATGGTTGCTAGTTGTAACCATCCCACTCTAGATAACTCAGATTTTTTCAGAACCTTATAAAAAAAAGAGATAGATGGGACTTTGGCCACCACCACGTGGATAGAAAAACTAGAAAATGAGCAAAAGCACAAAATACATTATGACTCAGATATGGAATTTGAGGAGGAAGAAGATTCGGGTGCCTCTTTTTGTGATGAAGAATTACACAACATTAACAATATGATGGAATGTTGAGTGGAGGCCATCACTTAAAAACAAGTAACTTTAGGTAAGTGGATGCCAGCGCATAGATAGCTTTTAAGAAGATAAGGAATAAGCGGTCGCCGACGGAAGCGGACAAAATTCAAAAGGAGAAAAAGATAAAATCTTATCAGCAATAAGATTCCTCTGGTCTCCTTTTTCTTAAGGAGTTTCAATTTTAGTTTGGGGTCCGGCTTCTATAAAAGGGGAAGGAAACTCTCATTTGAAGCATTCGAGGAGAGCAGAGTACACATAATCAGAGAGTCTTGAGAAAGTTGTTCTTCTGAGAGGTGTGAATAGTTGTAAAATAAGAGTGAATAGTGTCTAGAGGAACTATTTTCCAGCTGAGTCAGTCAGTGTGGTGTTTATTTCCAAGTAAGTTTGTATTTGTGTTATAACTATGAGCAGCTAAACAACCTTTAGCTGTTTACCCAAGAGTGAGGCTCTGGGTTATGTATATGCATGTATGTTTGAATAAATAAATTCCAGTTGATGTTCCCCATATCCGTCGAAATTTTAGTTTGTTTTTTTATAAATTTTTCTCAAACCCCAGGTGGCGGACTACCGCCTAAGTGTGGTCTTTGAGATTTATTGTTTTTTTTAAACTTCTCAAACCCCAGGTGGAGGACTACCTCCTAGGAGTGGTATTTGAGACAGAGTTTTCTGTTAAGATTTTTGTTTGACTAGAACTTAAGAAACCATGCTTATTTATTTTGCTAGAACTGAAGGAACTATCCAGGCTAAGACAGCAGTGATTCCGCTAGAATAGTAACCGTTTAGACAGAGTCATTAGGTGAATTTGGCATGTTGAAAGCTAGCTCTTAGAATGGGTAGATAATTAAGTTTCAGTGAGTAAATAAGTTTTACAAAAAGTAGAATTTTCAAAAAAAAAAAAAAATTATTTTTATATTTTAGAAAGAAGGTAGTATGGTCAGTTAAAATTGATAGCATAACTAACTCTGTTAAGAAGTTAACAGCTCTAGGTACTGATGATAGGATAAAATCAAAAGGTGAGATACCAATATGAAGTTTTAGAAATGTGAGACACCAAAACTTAAAAACAGTGAAATGTGTGATACTGTTGAGAGTAAAATTCCAAATCGAAATGATAGTAGTTTGAATTTCTGATCTTGGACTTTGAGGATTGGAAAGATAACATTTATTAGAGTTGTGGCTGTTGAGAACATCCAAGAATCACTACAAGTCTACGTACAATCTTTTTTTGAGAATGAAGTCTACGTACAATCTAGCACAAGGTTGTTTTCGGAAACTGTAGAACAGCTCCTCAGTCGAAAAAGAAAAAAAAAAAACTATAGAACAGATCATAGATTCATAGGCAACCAAAAATCTTGGACTTTTTTTTGTTTTTTTGTTTTTTTTCCGGACAAAGTGGAGAATGAACATCACTGGGGACATTACATAGGCATCAAACATTTATCTATTGGGAGTAAACCTCGGAGAATCTCAGGTACGGCGAACTGATTAATTAATTTATTAGGTCTCGGTGAAAAAATTAATTCCACCTCTATTTGGTCTTCACTCTTCACTTAAACAAACTATAGCATGATCCATCTGGCTATTTGATTACTCTTTCTATTCAATCATGCAGTTAAGTCATTCAACCATGTCCCTTTGTTGCTTTCCTTGCACGTCAAGCTAAAAGATGCCCAACATTTTCATTTTAAACAAAACTGAGATTTACACCTTTGGTTGAAACCGAGGGGTGATATACAGCAGTATATATATCAAACAGATAACTGTCCATATCTTTGTTATCCAAATCTATCACCAGGATGTTGCATTATGCATCATTTTCTTTTGGCACTGGAAAAGGATTTTTTTTTTTATTAAACAAAAAACCATTTTCCTTTACAAACAATACAAACTTTGGGACAAAGCAGTTACAAAGAAACTGAAAGAAAAGCAAAACAAGCACAACTATAGACCTATAGTAGTAGCCTAAAGCCAGCAGCAGTTGCCGCTTGCCGACATGGCTGATAGCCGCGGCTTCCGAGACTAGGCCACCAAACTTTCCAACATGCAGGAGCCTGGAAAGAAACCAAAACACTCGAATGCATGAACGTTCAAGTTGATCGCATCCATCAACAAATTCCCAAACCCAGACAGATAGAAACATCAAATAAAAGCACCTCCTAGTAGAGTTTTTGGGTGCTGATTGCTTATTATGCATCATTATTTGTTGCAGATATATACAAAGTTGTGCAGAGCTAGCTATCTAGCTAGTCAGCTACTGATTCCGGCAAAAGCCCAAAGATGCATAGCTGACTCCGCAGCGGCCATTGCTTCCGGTGAAGTGCTATACTTGGTAAAATCCATATACTCGAAGTCTTTAAAGAGTTGTGGATGTTCTTCATCTACCAACTCTTTTGGTGCCTTGATGATGGTACCCTCAACTGGAATTGCAAATACTCCCAACGAATACCGTTCTTTTTCTCCACACATCATCACTCTATGCTTTGCAGAATGCATTCTTCCATTACTCCATGCCTGCAAGTAAATAAGATATCCAATTGATCTTCACGTGTGTTTCTTCATGCGCAAGTAAATTGTAAATATGTTCATATCTAAGTTACATGTTAGAAACAAGTCATTTAGTACATGTACCATAAGAGAATCTCCAACAATGAAGACAAAGGAACTAGGAGGCAAAGATAACTGGATCCATTGTGATTTGTCTTTAGTTTCAAATTCAAGCCCTGAAACTTGATCATCACAAAGGATTGCAGTCAATTGTTTGTCAGTGTGAGCATTGAGGCCATTCATATACTCCCCTGATGGAGGTAAATCGTATCTCGCTACTCGTAGCTTCGTCTCGCATGCCATGATCGAATCTGTATTCTCTCCCAAACCATAGCTATCAAGAATCATCATTTCAATCATTTCATGCAGCTCATCGAGCTTGTTCACTATGCCAAACACCTTGTTACTGTCGTTACAAAACAAATCAAAATCGAAAGCATGAGTACTATAAACATAATTGCTAACATATTGCCCATGCATAACGTAAAGAGAGACTACTACAACAGTGAACAGAACTTGTTACCGGAACTGGTCACGGCCATCAGGCCACATTTTCTGTGTGAAGCTTGTAAGGGTTTCATAGCTGGAGACATTTTCAATGGCAAAGCTCTCGTACAAGGGAGCAACGGGGCACTGTCCATAGTAACCATGGAAAGTCTTTGGATTGACATTTTGTTTCTTTGTCTCAAGTGGAAGGCTGAAAAATTGCTTTGTCACAGAGAAGCTCTCTGCTCTTAACTCCAAGGGTATTTTATCATATACTAATTCAAAAAAACCATAATTCTCACAAGCCTCTCTAACCCTCTTGCACAAACTGAACCATTTTTCAGTTCCGCGGTCTGTTTTAGCTGAACTGGTCGAGAGGTCTATAACTGGAATCCTATAGTGAGAGTCTGAACCCATTTTCTGATGAATGCATGATTGCTTCTTTGTTAAACATCTTTATTTATATTGCATAGTTTTTGAAGTGATGATGAGATAAAACAAACAGCCCATTTCCAAGTTGTCTAACACATCCCAAAACTGGATTAATCAATGACCAAATCAAAGTCATCTCTATCACTCCATAAGATTATATAAAAATAGAACACAGATGAGGGGACCAGAAAGGCAAAAACCAAAAACCTCTCAATCCAAAAGGACATACATCTAATGTTTTAATTTAAAACTGATGAGAGAATCTACTATGAACTTGGATTTTGATGAACAAAAGGATATTATATATACTTGGATGCTGTATGGAAGATCCAAGAACAGACCTCATGTACTACAGTGTTCTTCTCAATCATAGTAGGGAAAAGAAGGGACCATTCTCCTGGTCCCAAATGCCACTTGATATATAAATATTAACTTTGCACCACCGAGATTGGGACTCAGACTGCTGCATTTCTCAAGCTTCCTCTCCCCCCACAGCTTACACAAGCATGTAACCAAAAATATATTGTAGAATATAATAAAAAAGATAATATGATATCTAGTATTTCAAATTAGCTAACATCAGTGGTGACATATATATGCCAGGCCTGCGCATATTTAACTACTGGAATAATTCAAATAGAAACCAGAAAGATGTAAACTTTTATTAGTTATCAGATAAAAGTACAGAACAAATTTCAATCTACAGGTTTTTAATATTTCAGTAACAGGCATACCATGGTATTTGGGAATTAAATAATAACAACAACATCACTTATATGTCTAAATTTCTAAGCAATTTTGCATTTAATATAATTGAAAACAACCGGAATCATAATTCAAAAGGGGTCTGTAAATGAATGCAGTTGCCTTGTAATGAGCAGTGTGAAGTATACTAACTCACACTACAGCTTAACTCAATTCCAAGTGATAAGGTTAATTTCACTCCCCTAAATTTAATACAATTTAGGATACACCATAAGGAAACAGATGAAAAATGTGTGTAGTTTTGAAATCATCAAATTTTGTGTTTTCGGCAATAAACTGTTGCAACACACACACACACATATGGTACCAGTTTGACTATAAAATAGCTCATCCCCAACACAATCCTCAAAGTCCAAGATCAGAAATTCAAACTACTATCATTTCGATTTCTCTCTTATCAAGTTTCAAAACCCTCTTATTTCGATCGTCATTGATTCTAGAGAGCTTCATAAACTGGTGTTCAGTTGTATATAAACAGGTATTTCTTATATTATTACTCAAGAAAACTGCAATATAAATAGAATAGCCCTAGCCTCTTAGCTAGCTCACAAACTAGAAACTCATCAAAGTAACACAAAGCTTGGAACTCTAGGATACAAGGGATCGATATTAAGTAGGAGGAAATGGGTTCCGATTCTCATTACCAGATTCCGGCCATTGATTTCTCAATCAGTTCTACAGAACTGGATCGAGGAACTGATGGGTGGTACAATTTGTGCAAGAGGGTAAGAGAGGCTTGTGAAAATTATGGTTGCTTTGAGATAGTGTATGATAAGATACCTCTCGAGCTGAAGACAGACACCTTCTCTATGATAAGGCAACTTTTCGAGCTTCCAGTGGAGACAAAGGACAAGAGTGATAGTCCAAAGGCTTTCCACGGTTACTATGGACGGTATCCCTATACTCCCTTGTATGAGAGCTTTGGCATTGAAGATTCCTCCAACTATGAGTCCTTTAAAAGCTTCACTCAGTTGATGTGGCCAAATGGTCATGAACAGTTTTGGTAAATTAATTTTCATTTACTTCAGTATATAGCACTCTCGCAACATAACATGTCAATTAATATTTATTCCATTATTACATAGGCTTCTTTAGTTTTGTTTTGATGATCATCTCAGTTGTGTTCCTACAGCAACACGGTAGTTACTATGATGAAGAAGCTGGATGAGCTGAAGGAAATGATCGACATGATGATTCTCGACAGTTATGGTTTGGGAGAGAAACTGGATTCAATTATCCCTTGTAAGACTTTGCTGCGTGTGATGAAATATGATGCACCTCCGTCGGGACAGTACGAAAACGGGCACTATGGGCTCATTCCTCACACTGACAAACTAGTGAGCACAATCCTCTGTGAAGATCAAGTTTCAGGGCTTGAATTTGAAACCAAGGATGGACAATGGGTCAAGTTGTCTCTATCTCCCACTTCCTACCTCTTTGTTGTTGGAGATGCTCTTATGGTACAATTATTTATAGTTAGCTTCATAGCTCATAACTGATACAACTTAAACATGAACTCACAATGATTTGCAGGCATGGAGTAACGGAAGAATGCATCGCCTTAAGCACAGGGTGATGCTTTCTGGAGAAAAAGAGCGATATTCTTTGGGGCATTTGGAAGTCCATTGGAAGGTACCATCATCAAGGCAGCAAAGGAGCTGGTGGATGAAGAACATCCCCGAATTCTCAAAGACTTTGACTATGAGGACTTCAGTAAGTTCACCCTTACACAAGAAGGAAGCATCATAGACTCAGAAAAGCAAGTTTTCGCATTTGCTGGAATTAGCACTTGAGACTTTGAGAGAATATGGTTCACAATTACGCAGCTCTTCAGTTACCCAATAATGCGACTGTATATATGTCGATCTCAGCAAAAATAAATAAAGATACACATTTGAATATTGTTGCAGATTATTATGATAAATTTGGAAGCTGAGAAGTTCTTTTTGGTTTTGAATAGACCCACGTACTGATATTAAAGAACGAATACATCCAACTCTCACCTAGCCTCCTCGATCACTTTGAAGATTGAACTCTAGGGTACGTATCTATCTGTCAAGTTTAACTTGATGTGCAAGGAAACTA
>CAVMKK010000183.1:0-160041 GCA_963682095.1 Potentilla sterilis
TTCGGCACACGGATTTTATCGGAATCTTATCATTTTTCAACCGTAGACGTATTTCATTATTTCGGTCATATCTTATTTGACGACATATTTGCATTTGAAGAGTGTACGTATAGTAACTATTTGAAACTATACATTCACTTAAACACTTAGTAAACAAGTTAAGGAACATTAGTGCATATGTTCCGATTTTGAATCTAAAAGTTTGAAAAATCTATTCCAACCGTCAGATATCACCGTTAAGATTAAATACATGTATGAAAAAAAATCCAACTACATCTGACAACGTTAAAGGCTCGATCGGGACGGTCAACCGGGTGAGTCAAACCTCTAAACGCTTTAAAACGGAAATTGGCCCGTCTAAATGACATTTTTTGGCCTGATCTTCAACAGAGAATAGTTTCAGATCGATGAGACGCGACTAATCGTATAAAAATTTCCCTCAAAATATTTACCGACCGTCACGCTACCCATAGGAAAACGGAAGTAAAAACCGCCTAACCGCAACATTCGGCACACAGATTTTGTCGGAATCTTCCCATTTTTCAACCGTAGCCGTATTTCAATATTTCGGTCATGTCTTATTTCACGATACATTTGCATTTGAAGGATGAAGCAATGGTTTGTCGATAGTGATAGAAAATGGAAACTGCTCTTTTTTTGTTTTTTTTTAATCATAGCCGACGAAATCAAACCTAGTATTCGTCGGCTATTCTTTTGTCGTTTTCTGTCAAAAATAAAATAATTATTTTTAAAAAAACTCTTGGCCGACGAAATACTTAATTTTCGTCGGCCATTGTTCGTAAAATAATTATTTTTAAATAACTTATGGCCGACGAAATAATTAATTTTCGTCGGCCATTATTCGTAAAATAATTATTTTTAAAAAAACTTATGGCCGACGAAATAATTAATTTTCGTCGGCTATTGTTCCAAAAGTTGTATAGCCGACGAAAACTTTAAATCGTCGGCCATTATAGGAGTATAGCCGACGAAAAAGTTTTTTTAGGGACGATGGAAAAAATCGTCGGCCATTCTTGTAGAATAGCCGACGATTTTTCATTTTTACCGACGAAAAAAAAAATCGTCGTCCATTCTATGAGAATGGCCGACGAAAATTTTTTTTTGGCGACGACAAAAATTTTCGTCGGCCATTCTTGGGAATAGCCGACGAAAAAAGTGTTTCGTCGGCCGTTTTTTTTTTTCGTCGGCAAAGCCCTGTTTTCTTGTAGTGCGGTCAATTTCACCATTGGAAGTCCGCTCCAAATAACATCTTCAAGATGTAGCAACTTCTTTGTTAACCATTAATAAAGGTTAAGCAACATAGGGAGATACTTGGGTTTTCAATTAGAAAATTAATCTCTCTAGACTAACTGACCGTTGGATGTCAAATGTACGTATATTATGGTATACGGTTAAAATTCGGGACGAAACGGACGTCGTTTGGCTATCCAATTATCGGAAAAACCGAAAAAAGCGCACTTCCAAATCTAATTTGTAAGGCTAAATTCAAAACCCTAGACCCTAAAATTTGGTGCAACCCTACCTGTAAATAATATATGGTGCAATCCTAAATAAGGCAAAATAAGTTTTTATTGCAAAATATGAAGAAAAAAAAATCTCAAAACTAGTAGATTTTAAAGCGACAGACAACATATTTCGTTGCTTAAGAGTATTGAAGTGACGAAGTTTGTCTTCATTCGTCACTTAAGTGTTTAAAAAAAGAACACTTACTTTTTCGGCGAAAATTTTAAATTATCGCCAAATATTTGATGAAAATTTAAAACCCTCACTCAATTCCAATTCAAACCCGCTTAAGTCTCTTTCTCTGTCTCTAACCCTGACTCAATTCCAATTCAAACCCGAAAGTGAGAGAACAGGAGACCGAGAAGCTTCGTGCGGTGGTCAGAGACTGCGTCACTAAGCACCTTTACTCGTCGGCGATCTTCTTTGCCGACAAAGTCGCCGCCGCCTTCACCAAAGAGCCCGCCGATATCTACATTCTCGCTCAGACCCTAATTTCTGATTTAATCATTGATTCAACGCATAATTTATTTACTCGTCGTGCTCAGGCTCTGTGGCTCTCGATTGGGTTCGGAAATGGAAGCCAAAGCTTTCGCAGCTGACAAGTTCTTTACTCGTCGGCGATTGTTTTGTTTTTCTGATTTCGGTTGATTTAAGTTTCTAATCTATTCAGTGGGGATTTTTAGCTACTTTGCAGGCTTTGGGAGATAATTCTTAGCGAGTTGGGGTTCAGAGATACATTCAACAAAGTCAAGGTCAGTGACTCTGTTAACCTGTTAACTATTGTGTATAGTATTTTGTTGTAATTGGAGTTTGGGATTGTGATTGGATGCTTTAGGATAAGCAATAAGGAGGTAGATGAGAAGATTGAGCGGCAAAGAGTACATGTGAAGCAGATGGGCCCCAAATTGCAGGACAAAGGCGAAAAGCTTTTGATTCATCTGAAGAAGATGGAAGATGAGAAGCGGTGGAGACTTCAACACCCCGAGAGGGTATGTAAGTTTTCTGGGTTTTAGTAAAGTTTTGAGTCTTTTTTATTGTTTCTGTGTTTGGTTTTGTCAGAAATGGTGGAAATTTTGAAGGAAAGTTTGGATTTTTATGCTTGTACTTGTTGTGTTGAGATGATATGTATGCAAGGTGACCAGAGTTGTGGCATTGTGATTTTTAATGTGTTTTTGGGGATACCAAACTGATTGATTACTGTGTCATAGTGGAGGCTTCATTTGTGGTTTTGTACAATGCTGCTTCATGTAGGCTATTAGTTGGGATGTTTTTTAGTTTTGTGAATGCTGCTGTGAATTACCTATCAAAATGGGTTCTGACTGTGAAGTAATATGTTTAATCAAACTAGTTGGAATCTTGCAGGGCCTGGATTGTATCTACTTCAAAAAGTAATAAACCAAACCAGAATATTCTGATATGAATCTGAAGGGGACTAAGTTTGTAAGGTTAGTCCTGTTCAATTCTGAGCAATGATAAAATTATTTTAATGTTTCTTTCAATTTGTACTTTTGTTTGCTTCTATTAATTTTGTTGAATATAGAACTGTATTTGTTAGATGATTTTAGTTTTACTTACTTGACTGGCCACTGAGCAACTTGATTTTGTACTTATCTAGCTAATTGCTAACACTTGGTTTGTGCTGCATGTTTTGTCTTGATGCGCTATCCAGGTTTGATGATTGGCATTCAGAGGTTTCTACAAGTTCTGAGAGGGAAATTTCAACAAATGATGGACGACATCCAGGAAGAGCTAGGCCTTCTTTGAATGCAGTATTGAGTAGTATTCGGAGAGGATTCGATAGGGGTTCAGATAGGTTCAAAACCTCGAGAAAACCATTAAGTCCCTTTAATTTGTGCAGGTTACTGTCTTTTTCATAGTCCCTATAATAGAACGTCCAATTCCAATGTTTGCAAAGAACTTTTTGACGATTGTGAGATTATAAAGATTGATGAGTTTATGTATGAATATTGCACAAGACAATGGAATGAAGTGTGTTTGTGTTATGTTGGATGTGTGTTTTGTGTTATTTGGATGCGAATGAAATTGGTTCAAACTAAATCCAGGAACATTTTTTTCTTCTCTGTAACAGACATGAAGAGACGAACATTGATTAATATTCGTCGTATGAAATTTTATCATCCCATGTTTTCTTCTCTGTAACATGCACTCTAGCGATGAATTTTGAACCAAACTCTGTCGATCTCTTCGTTTTCCAAGCGACGACTCAATGTTTGTTGCTTCATTTTTCCAAGCGACAACTCAGACTTCGTCGCGTAGTTATCCAAGCAACGAAGATTGGAGTCGTCCCTTGGAGAAACGAAGCGACGAAGTCTGGTTCAAAATTCGTCGCTTCGGTGCTGAAACGACGAGAATGAAGTGACGACATCCAAGCGACGACCGTGTTGAAGTGACGAAAATAATGTTGAAGCGACGATTTTTTTTCATCGCTTGGGTTCTGTTATGGAGCAGTGGTACCATAAACAAGACTCGTAGTGCGTTAACAGGTAGGTAGATGGGCATGTCCCTCACAGGCTGCTTCTTATCTCTTGGTTTCTTTTCCTTTCCCATCTTCTCGATCACACTTACTCTTGTTTCCCTAAAGATTCTCGGCCCCCGTCCGCCCACCCCCCCGCCCCTTAAATCTGATCTTCCTCCTTATAGTTTGCAAAACCCTAGTTTCGAGATACTATGAGACTCATTTTCCTTATCTGACTACGAGGCACAGTGTCCCTAATGCCTACATAGTAAGATCCACAATCGCACGGATCTTTCCTTTGTTATTCTATTTTTTTATGAGGTTTTTACTCAAAACTATAATTTTGTGTTAGTATTTACCAGTAGCAAGATTGTCTTTTAAAATTACCACTAGCAAGTTTCCATCCAAAACTAACAGAATCCGTTAACTCATAAATTACAAAATTACCCTCAACAATACTCTCTTCAGAAAGAAAGAACCTCAAATGTTACTGACCTCAGAAACTTCACCTCCGTCGTCAACCGCCGCGATTCCAATATTACTGATCCTCAGAAACTTTACCTCCGCCGTCAACCGCCGCGGTTCCAATGTTACTGACCCTCAGAAACTTTACCTCCGCCGTATAAATCGAATCGAACCACAAGCTTTTCACCACTGACCGAAATCAAATACTCCTTAATTAAAGCACTTCTAAACCTCACTCCCTGGTCCCTCTCCTTCTCCTTCTCCCTCTTCCTCTCACCGCACACCACCAAAACGCTTTCGTCTTCCACCTGGACATTGATCTGGTCTGGCTTCAGCCTCGGCACGTCGATCACAAAGATGAAGGAATTCATAGTCCCCTTCACGTCCGTCGGAGTAGCAGACATGGCCTTGGCTTCCCTAACGTATTGGCGTCGCCGGTCACGGGGGAGGAGGAGATTGGAGTCGGAGTCGGGCTCGGGGAGGAGGAGGAGATCTGGTCGATTCGGCAGAGGAGGAGATCAGAGTCGGCTCGCCGTCGAAGTGCCTCGGTTGGCTCGCCGCCGACGCCTCTCTCTTCACTCGTCGCCGACGCCCTCCCGAATCCTTTACCTCCGGCATCGTCTTGGTTTGTGACATGCGTGTCCGGTGTTGTTGGTATGAGAGAGAGAGAGAGAGAGAGAGAGATGGGATGGTATGAGTTGTAATTTATGGATTATCAGGCTCAATTATGTCATTAAATAGTGGATGAGTTAACAGCCTATTACTGTTAATTCCCTATTGATGGTATAAAAAAATTAGGTCTTGCTATTGGTAAATATCATCACAAAAGTGTAATTTTTGGTAATTATGTATTTTTTTATTTCTTACGGCTTGATTTAACCGTAAAACGATCCTTAATCTGCATTAATTTGAAAAATGAAAAACCAGGTATATACATTAAAATGAGTTAGCAACAAGCAAAGAAATGATTAAACTCCAGAGGATGTTTTTATTTTTTGAGTGTATTTTAGGAATTTAAACCACTCACATTTTGTAGTAACCCGACACGTACACATATATATGAATCTTAAATCGAAAATTGTTTAACCATATGATTAGCACAATCTCTACATTTGCTTACACAAATTCAGTGACCAAATTATTATCGATTTGGTTTATATTTTGTAGACACAATTGAGTCCAATTCTTACATAGGGTTTAAAGCAACAACCATTAAAATCATTGAATTATATATATACTAGCTAATGTAACATGACCGAGGGCATTACAGTCCGCAGAAAAGAAGATATGTGTCTTCATATATTCCACCCCGTCTCATCCTCCACCAAGTGAGCAATCTGGTTAATTATTTCGTTTAATTCCGAGAATTAATCCAGATCCACAAATTCCTTTTCCACTATGGAAACAAATCTTGAAATGGTGTTTTTGTTTAAGAAACCTAGGAATTAATCCAAATTCAATTCCTTTCCTTCCTACTGATCGAGGAAACAAATCTATAAATATTTTTGAGTTAATTTCAGTTTACCTACTTGAACTTTGGTTGAATCATTACTTCAGTCCCTATACTTTTGATTTCATCAGCTACACCCCTGTACTTCCTAAATTAATCAACTGATACCAATTTTGTAAATTCCGTCCAAACGATCTATCAATACCAAAGGCTAGCTTTTTGTATACTTTCCCTACATTGATGCACCGTTACCATATTACGATTATAAACAAGGCTAAACAAATCATATAATCAAGTTGAACAATAGAAAACAAATAAAAACAAATCATATATGGTGATTTCTTTTTGTTTTACCGTATATGATTTGTTTTTGTTTGTTTTCTATTGTTCAACTTGATTATATGATTTATTTAGCCTTGTTTATAATCGTAATATGGTAACAGTGCATTAATGTAGGGAAATTGTACCAATAAGCTTTTTGTATTGATAGATTGTTTGGACGAAATTATAAAATTGCTATCAGTTGATTAATTTAGGGAAGTACAGGGGTGTAGCTGATGAAATCAAAAGTATATGGACTGAAGTGATGATTGAGCCAAAGTTTAAGTAGGTAAACTGAAATTAATTCAATATTTTTATTAAAGTTTCATGTCTACGTACAGTACAAAACAACTTTGTTAACTTTTATATTAATTCTCCTTTCCTACATAGGAACAAATCTCCCTTTCAAAAAAAAAAAAAATCATAGGAACGAATCTGGATAATATTCATCTTGATTTTCCTTCCGTACATAGGAAACAAATCTAGCAAACTTTATCTTGATGTTCCTTTCCTAAATAGAAAACTGTAAGCTTGGGGACTATAAATAAGAGCCTTGGTCGATTAGTTTTACATCATCAAGAAATAGAAGAGGAAGAGACTCCTGATGTTATCAGACGATAAGCGAGTCTCTATAAGGAAAATAATTGAAGGGTTTGTACATAGCAATAAGAGCTATTACGGCTATTTATGAACCTTTGATTATTATTTCTCTTATCTTTATAGAGGCCTTGCTTATCATCTAATATTCTCAAAGAAGTCTCTTCCTCGCTATGGAAATGTGAGGGGCCGAGATTGTGAGGATGTTTCTACTACTGAATATGATCTATTTACATGTTAATTAGATACATCTAATTCAATTGTGAGAGGCTAATGATTATCCAAATAAGCATATGAGAGAATAACAAATACTCAACATGTACGCACTACGCCATATATGAGGTGAAGCGACGGACATTGAATACGTATGTCGCTTAAGAGGCTCTAATGCGACGGACAAAGCTCCCGTCGCTTAAGAAAAGTCTGCCCGTCGCTTAAGAACCTCTAATGCGACGAGGCTTAGGCGACAGGCTATGTTAGTCGCTTAAGATCGAAGCTCTAATGGCTCAATTCACAAAATGAAAGTTTTGACCGTCTGATGTGATGTTTATAGTTAAATATGACTAGAGTCAAAAAATCAACTCGTTTCGTGAACATTCGATGCTCGATCGAAGCGGTCAACCATATTTTCTACTAATCATATCACACGAAAACGCTATTACGTACCTTTAGATGACCTCGTTTCGTCGACTCTTCCAGACATTAAACTCTCAAATAGATGAGACGTAATCAGTCAAGTAAAAATTTGAGAACGTTTACCTCCCGATACTATAGCTCCCCATAGAGAGAGATAAGTTTAAATAAGGTTGACCGCATTGATTGGGGCTCTAACTACGTCGGATTTAAGTTATTTTTTGAAAATCACCATATTTCATCATAACGATCAAATGCTATTTCACAGTGTTTTTCAAAATTTGATTTATTTTATATAATTGTTTAGAAAAGTTGTACACTTGAGTATAATCTACTAATCAAGTTATACAGCATTAGTAAGCATGTTGTCATTATAATGGCTAAATTAACAAAATGAAATTTTTGACCATCTGATGTGATCGTTATAGTTAAATATGAGTAGAGTAGAAAAATCAACTCGTTTCGTGAACGTTCGATGCTCGATCGGAGCGGTCAACCATATTAACGATCGGTGTCAAAATTGATTTATCATCTTAAGCGACTTTAAGTTATTTCGTCTCTTAAGAACCCTCTGAAGCGACGATGTTAGTTTATGTCCGTCGCATAAGAGCAAAACTTCGACAAATTTCAAAAACATTTTTTGCGACGAACTTAGACATAGTCCGTCGCTTAAGAACTCTCTTATGCGACGATGTTATTTTGTGGCCGAGGCTTAAACTTTCAGGATTTTAAACAAACCCCAATTTGCAAAGCAACTCCCAGAAACAAAACCAAAATCCCTAATTCCCAATTCCTTAAATTTCGACCGATCCCCACCAGCCTCCGCCTCCGCCTCCTCAAATTTCGACCGATTCCCAAGGGTGGTGACTTCAGTGGAAAAGTGATTATTAACCTATGTCTTTTGGTTCTGTCGTGCATAAAGCCAACTGGCACTAGGTCTTTCATCTGATATTAGTGTACTTTGATTAAAGTTTGCGCCTTAACATTTCCAAAACAACCAACAAAGAGGTAATTCATTGAATTACTCTTTCATACAATGCAAGCATGAGACCCAGATAACCCCAACTTGATTACCCTCATGACGTGCAACGGCAGACAGACTAGAGCTCTAACTGATCGTAACCAACACCCGGCCAAAGGTTTGGTTCTCGATATATTGCCTCGTCACATAGTGACCGTCCGAAGACAAAAGTACGCCACAACTGTGGCCGTCTGAAGACAACAGTAAACACACATCACAATATATATTTCACATAAATATATATATATACGTAGGCATTCTCTCAGGAAGTGCCCACTAATACCAATTATAGTTCATTGATCAAAATACTTTAAAATTTATTTTTATATTAAATTCATTTTACTTACCGATGAACCGTAGTCGATCGAGTTCATTCAATTTAAAACAAAAATCATTTCCGTAAATTCATTTTACATTTAACAATACAGATACTATGATTAACTCGTATTTAATACAAATACAGTGAGGTTTACTCACCTTAATTCACCAGAAATGGTAAATATCCGTTTTGCGTCGGGCCTCGGAGAGAACGGGTCGAATCGGACTGAAATAGCGTCGGGTCGGATCGCTACAGTACCGGTCAACGGTCAACATCAGTCAACAGTCAACACTGGTCAACGGTCAACGTGGACCGGGTCGGGTCTGAATCGGGTCGAACAGTGGAAACGGGTCGGTGGAAATCGAATCGCCTCGAATTCGATCCGCTCGATTCGGCTCGATTCGGCGTGATCCACCTACACAGGGAGTTGCGCAAGGAGGAGACGAATCGATCGGTGGGTGGCTCGAGCTCCGGCGACGCCTGGAACGGCGAGAAGCTCCGTCGCAGGAGGTGGCGGATCTTTCAGGCGCTGCTACTCCGTGCACCGGCGGTGGGTCGAGTCGATTCTTGGCTCAATCGATAGAGGAGAAGAAGATGAAGAGCTTGCTGGGTGGCGCTCGAGCTATGGTGGTCGGACGGCAGAGATCGCAGCGGAGATCGGGCGGATGAACAGTACCCGATCGGGAGAGAAAATGAATAGTAATTTTTTCTACAGTAAAAAGCTAGAGTGCTGAGAAACGGACGAAATGAAAAAAAAATTCTGACGTTTTATAGTTAATTTCAGAAATAGGAAATAACTTCGATAGGTCGTAACTTTCTCATACGACGTCCGTTTCACGCGTGCCGCGTGTCCACGAACTCGTATCGTCGATCTCTACAACTTTTGTGAAGGAAAATTTTGGAGACTCATAACGGATCAAAAAGTCAACTTTTGTCCCATTGAAACTTGAACGTTTTTCGAATTTTAACTTTCGGAACCACTTTCGACGTCATGTAACGACTAAATAAAAGTGTACCAAAATCCAAAACTCATAAATCAACCTCCAATAAAGATGCAATTTTATAAAATTAACACGAATAATAATAAAAAAAAATCGGGTTATTACATTCTACCCTCCTTAAAGGAATTTCACCCCGAAATTCAAGCATACTACCCTACAAACAACTGCGGGTAGTTAGCCCTCATATCAGACTCTAATTCCCAAGATGCATCACCCTCAACATGGTGACTCCACAACACCTTGACCAACTCTACCTCCTTCCTTCGTAGCTTCTTTGTTGACCTATCCAAGATACGAACTGGTTCAACAACAAAGGTTGCATTCTCATTCACTTTGATAGTGCCATAATCAATCACATGCGACTCATCTGGTACATACTTCCTCAACATCGAAACATGAAAGACATTATGCACACCGGACATGCTAGGTGGTAAGGCAAGTCGATAGGCTAAATCTCCAACCTTCTCGAGAATCTCAAAAGGCCCAACATACCTTGGCGCTAGCTTTCCCTTCTTGCCAAATCTCACCACACCCTTCATAGGTGAAACCTTCAAGAATACATGATCACCAATCTCAAACTCCAACTGCCTTCTCTTCAAGTCGGCATAACTCTTTTGCCTACTCTGAGCAGTTCAGATCCTATCTCGAATAATCGAGATCTTCTCTATGGTCTCCTGAACAATCTCAAGACCCAAGAGCGCACTCTCACCAACCTCAGCTTAACACACAGGAGATCTACACGGTCTCCCATAAAGAGCCTCATATGGCGCCATGCCAATACTAGAGTGATAGTTGTTGTTGTAGGCAAATTCAATCAACTGCAGGTGGTCTTCCCAACTTCCCTTAAAGTCCAAGACACAGGCTCTCAACCTATCCTCCATCACCTGATTTACCCGCTCAGTCTGCCCATCAGTCTGAGGGTGGAATGTTGTGCTCATATCCAAGGTGGTTCCCATGGCCTTCTGAAAACCAGCCCAGAACTTGGAAGTGAAGCGAGCATCCCGATTCGATACAATGGATACCGGCACCCCGTGAAGTCTCACAATCTCTTTCACATACAATTTGCACAAAGCCTCTACCGAGTGCGTCATCGACACTGGGCGAAAGTGCGCCGACTTCGTCAATCTATCAACAATCACCCACACGGCATCATGCCTCAACTTGGACTTAGGCAACCCAGTCACAAAGTCCATAGAGATGTGCTCCCACTTCCATTCCGGAATAGATAGCGGCTTCAACATGCCCGCTGGTCTCTGATGCTCTGCCTTCACTTGCTGACAGATAAGACACTTAGACACATACTCTGCCACATCTCTCTTCATCCCATTCCACCAGAACTGCCTACAAAGATCTTTATACATCTTCGTGCTCCCAAGGTGTATTGTATATCGTGATCGATATGCTACCCGAAGAATCTCCTCCTTGAGATCAACAAAATCCGGCACGCACAATCTGCCCCTGAATCTCAACCCACCATCAGATCCGACAAACCACTCAGACAGACACTCATCCGTCAAATTAGCTACTAACTCAGCCAACCTTGCTCGAGAGAACTCATCATGTGCTTGACCCTGAATAATCTTGGAAACCAAGGTAGGCTGCACAGAAACACTACCAAGGAAGGTCTCCTGCTTTCCACCGAATGGCACAAGGTCAAACTCAGATGCAGTCTCAAGCATGAGCCACTTCTGGACCATGAGAGAAGCAACTGCGCCCCTCGATCTCCTACTCAAGGCATCCGCCACAACATTGGCCTTTCCCAGATGATACTCCAAGGTGAAGTCATAGTCCTTAAGAAGCTCCATCCACCTCCTCTGCCTCATGTTCAGCTCTGTTTCTGCACAAACCCGTAGGCCTGGTAGAAACCGGTGGATCTTGATGTGATTTCCTCCTGCGAACCCTGCTAACTAAGGGGAATACTGGGCGGGCCGGTCTTCTCCTCTCCGATGCCTAAGTTAGTACCGTTGGAGCAAATAGATAACTTAAGCGGGAATGATCAGTAGTGGGAGAGTTGAGTTACCTCTTAATGAGGGTAGTTGAGGCCCTTATATAGGTGGTCGAGCGTGAGGTCTGGTCTTAATCTTCGATGTGGGACTGGTTCCCTTCTATTCGTATGCAAAGGGGCAGCTAAGGTGACCTGTTCGGCAGGCTGGTGTCCCCGGCTCCCGGGCCCCCAGTCATAAGTTAGACTGCTGGGCCTCGGGTCCGGGTGCTGGGGATCCTGCTCCAGGCCTGGGTCCGGCCCCGGGCATGCTAGCTGCGGGTCTGTGGGCCTGCGTAGCCCCTCTGTGGCTATTGTCAACAAGTCCCCCAAGTTCCCGGTCAAGTGCAATCTTGAATGGGGACTTAATATGTCTCGCTCCTGTCCCGCAGACCCGCAAGGTTACCGACCCAACGGTGCCCAGTCCCCCAAGTCCGTATTGAAGATTGGGCTTGGCCGGGCGTTCAAGAAGAAGGGGACGACGCCAATTGTTTCTGCACAAACCCGTAGGCCTGGTAGAAACCGGTGGATCTTGATGTGATTTCCTCCTGCGAACCCTGCTAACTAAGGGGAATACCGGGCGGGCCGGTCTTCTCCTCTCCGATGCCTAAGTTAGTACCGTTGGAGCAAATAGATAACTTAAGCGGGAATGATAAGTAGTGGGAGAGTTGAGTTACCTCTTAATGAGGGTAGTTGAGGTCCTTATATAGGTGGTCGAGCGTGAGCTCTGGTCTTACTCTTTGATGTGGGACTGGTTCCCTTCTGTTCGTACGCCAAGGGGCAGCTAAGGTGACCTGTTCGGCAGGCTGGTGTCCCCGGCTCCCGGGCCCCCAGTCATAAGTTAGACTGCTGGGCCTCGGGTCCGGGTGCTGGAGATCCTGCTCCGGGCCTCGGTCCGGCCCCGGGCATGCTAGTTGCGGGTCTATGGGCCTGTGTAGCCCCTCTGTGGCTACTGTCAACAAGTCCCCCAAGTTCTCGGTCAAGTGCAATCTTGAATGGGGACTTAATATGTCTCGCTCCTATCCCGCAGACCCGCAGGGTGACTGACCCAACGGTGCCCAGTCCCCCAAGTCCGTATTGAAGATTGGGCTTGGCCGGGCGTTAGAGCAGAAGGGCTGTTATGATGGTGCGTGGTGATGTGAGTACCTATTAGTGATGACGTGTGGCAGTTATGAGTATGTGTTTGTAATAATGATGGTGTTGTGCTGAAATCTTGCCATGCCATGAGTATGGAACGGGGTGAAACTCAGACGAGTGCATGGGATGATGGTGTGGTGTTGAAATCCGCCATGCGATGAATATGGAGCAGGGTGAAACCCGGACGAGTGCATGGGATGATGATGTGGCGTTGAAATCTGCCATGCGATGAATATGGAGCGGGGTGAAAACCCGGACGAGTGCATGGGATGATGATGTGGCGTTGAAATCCACCATGCGATGAATATGGAGCGTAAGGACTCGACCGGTGGAGTGCCATGTTGGGAAGAGTCCCCCAGTGAAAATTGCTGCCAACGTGGAACAGGCCGGGGAGTAGCCCGGTGGGGTGTTTAGGCCATGTCATGGCACCAACCCACACCCGCTGATTCGTCCCAGCTTGTGTTGGAGTAAGCGTGGGGTATTGTGCAGGGTTGCGAGCCTGCGGGAAGGCCTGATGGGTGCAAGCCAACAGGTCCACTGATGGGGTGTTTAACACCCGATGATTCTTCTCAGCTTGTTGGAATAAGCGTGAGGCTGTGCAGGGTTTCTAGCCTGCGGGGAGATTTGTTCTATGTTAGAGAAACAATCTGCCTGGTGGGGTGGCGTGGAGATAACAAGTCTCGCCATGGATCCCCATATTTTTCACAGCTTAGTGTGATGCAGGGTTTCTAGCCTGCTGGAAGAGTTTGCATGTGTTAGAGGTAAACTCTCCCGGGTTTATAAAGCCCATGTGTTTGAAGCCTTGAGTTGTTGCTGGCTTGTCCGTGCCCTTAGGCGCGAAGGAAAGTGACTAGACCGATGTAGTGCCTTGGATCCAGTGGAATGCTACATAACCGATGGAATGCCTGTGAACCGGTGGAATGCTTGTGAACCGGTGGAATGTCTGTGAACCGGTGGAATGTTCCATGACCGATGGAATGCCTTTCCTTGATTTGAGGTTGGCTCTTGGGGAAGTGGGGCATGGTTCGTAACCCCTCGGTTCTCTCCCCTATCTCCCTTAACTGCTGCTTGTAGGCGGGGCAGGTGGCTGACATGCATTGAAGGAGAAAGCCCATCAGTCCCATCAGTTATGATGGCGTGGGGATTTTATCGATGCTGGGACACGTGTTAGTAGGGAGTGATCTGAGATGGAGGGCCTGGATTCGCAGGTGTTTGACTTGCCCCAATTGAGTATTTTGGGGGGATTACAGGGGTGCCTAGGGCATCAAACCCGTCTATAAAAAGGCCTCCTTTGTCTTCATTGTTTGCTGTTTTTGCTCTTGGCTCAGAGAGAAGAAGAGAAGGTTGGAGAGGAATCCGACGAAAGTTCTGTGAAGGTACCCTCGCGCTATCCGTGCTTCAGGCGTTCTGGTTCTTACCCACGATTGCTCGGTGTTTTTCAAGGACTGACTTTCCTCGGTTGTGCATAGTAATCGGTAAGTTTCGCCTTCTTTGGTTCGTGTTTTTTTTTCTTTGTTGGTTGGTGTTTTGCGGGGGGGGTGGGGTGGCTCTGTCGCAACTGGTGAGTTGTTTTGAGCGGGGAATCTGCAGCAGATTTGGGGAGCAGCCGCAGAGACCGCTGTTTTAGCTTGTCGCTGACCAGCGGTAGGGTTTTGTTTTCCTCTCCCTAGGTTAAATGGCTTCTGGGAGCTCTGATGGGACTTCTAAATCGGCCGACAGACGTCCTGTGGTAGACGATGAGGAGAGGTTGGAAGATTGGCTTGCTTCGGTTTCCCCGGAGTCCCAAGCCGCTGCCCGCTCCCGGGGAGAGGTCTCCTCGTCCGGGTCTTTGGGGCATGAGAGCATCCCGCACGGGGTACCCTTTCCTGGTACTTCGCCCGTGAGTTACACTATCGGGAATGGGGAAGGGGCTGTTGTGTGTGATGAACCGGAGGGTACCATAAGCCCCGCGGAGGTTGCCGCCTTCTGGGAGACGTGGAGCATCCCGGATGAGGTGAAATTACGGCCACTGAATCCCAGGGAATCGGCCTGTAACCCGGAGGAGGGTTGGGTTGCTGTTCATGGAGACCAATTCCGTCATGGGTTCTCCCTTCCGCTGCCAGACTTTGTGCAGTACATGCTCAGCGCTCTGCACGTGTCTCCTGCGCAGCTTCCCGGAAACCAGTGGAGGCAGCTGCTGAGCCTTGGTTGTCTGTACGAGCTTTCCGGGATGAGCATGCCTACGGTGAACGAGTTCCGGGCGTTGTACAGGTTGTCCTTCTCGAAAAAGAAAGGGTGTCGGGGTTGTCTCATCTTTAGCGCCCGACACTTTCAGTCTATCATCACCCACCTGCCTTCCTGGGTGGACAATAACTGGAGGAAGAAGGTGGTGATGGCAGGTGGAAAGTGGCAGAAAAGGATGAGGATGTACCGGGTTCCTGGTGCCTTCCAGCCCCTTGGTGACCAATCGTACGTACTGTCCGAGTTGGAGCGGGATAGGATTGCCACGATATTCGGGTGCTAGGACGGTCTTGAGCGAAGCTCCTACAACTTCATATGGCGGGAGGTGTTGGAGTACTGCTGTCTCGGGCAGGATCCCGGTGCGTAGCAGGGTTTTAGTAGTGACATTCCCGCTGACTTAGTTGATACTAACCCTTTGTTTGTTCTGCAGGTGCATCTTCCCGGACGGTCGTCAAGCCCAGTAACACACTATCCATGGACGATGAGGACCTTGTCTTGAGGTTGAAGGAGAAGGGAGAGGCCGTTTCGCGGGCCTCGATGGATCGGGAGTCTGGTCGGCTTACCGTTCACGCCGAACCGATGGCCTTGGATCTTGCGGATGACGCCTACATCTTGAGGCGTGTGAAGACTCGTGTCGCAGCACCCTCTGCGGGACCCGGAAAGGGTAAGACCATTGGAGGGCCACCAAAAGTTCCTGGTGGGACGGATAGGATTCCGTATTGACCAGGATCGGTCCCACTCATCACCAGGGTCTCCTTGACTGGCGCACAATCTTCTTCACTGGGTGACCTGGGTGAGAAGAGGCGGATGATCATGGATGTCTCGCCCTCCGCGCTGGTGACGCTGACCGGCCGGTGGTCTGGTGAGAACTTGGCGAAACGGCTCAAGTTGACCAGTGGTGTGACGAGTCCTGCTAAGGACAGAGCAGCTGCTGCTTCAAGTTCTGCCTGTCAGCAGAGTAGCCCCACTTCGGTGGAGGAACAGGGGAGGGAAGGTCCGTAGAGTGCCTTCGTTTGGAACCTGGTGGAGGATGTGGCTGTCCTTGGTCTGGATAGGCCTGGGGCCGCTGGAGCCCTGTCAGGGGAGAATCGCCAGAAGAGCAAGGAGTTGGTCCTCCGGGTAAGAATTGTTTGGTGCGACGGTACCGCTCATAAAACTTCTGCAGGGTTTCGTTATTTTTTGTTGTTGTTTAATCGGCTCCCTGTCGTTCTGTATCTGTTGTACAATCTGTACCAGCCGGACCCGAGTGAGGAGCTGCCGGAACTGAACAGGCAGGTGGCCGTTCTGACCGGAACCCGTGAGCGCCTGGAGGCTGAGAAGTCCAGGCTTGAGCGGGAGAAGGTCAGACTGGAGGAGAGGGCCAAGAGGCAGGTGGCCAAGCTAGAGGGCCAGGTCCGGAGCCTCGAGGAGGAGAAGGAGCGGGCTGAGGAGGAGAGGGCCGAGCTAGAGGCCAAAGTGGATGAGCTCCAGGTGGAAGTTGTCGCTGTGCGTGCCGCCACCGCCGCTGCGGCTGGAGAAGAAGACCCAGAGCTTTTCCAGCGGGTTATCCAGAAATATCACTATAGTGATCATTTTCTTGAGCTCCTAGAGAAGGCTAGGGAGTCGGGTATCGCTGATGTCTACGTGGAGTGGGAAGAGAAGGGATACTTGATCTCCTCGCAAATGCCGAAGGCGCGGGCCGATGATGATGCTGATGGGCAGCTGGCAGAGGAGGAGCAGCCAGAAGGGGAAGGCGGACTTCAGCCATCTGAACCCATTAGGGGGGATGCGGCGGTTCCATCTGAGGAAGCCGGTGGACAGGCTAGGCCCGCTGGGGAGGAAGACTTGGCTCGTTAGGATTTTTGTTTGCCGTCTCTTTCTTTTTTGTAAATCTGCTGGAACGGGTTTTTTTTTTTTGCCTGCCTTTGGACATATATTTTAGTACTGGTGGTTTGCCTTGGATTTCGTTCAAAATAGTTGGAATGCCAGGCTAATTGTATTTGAAAATTTAGCACTTAACCCTTCACTGGGTCCGGGCGTGCTTACCAGCCCTGGTCCTGATCCTGGGCGGGATCTGCCCTTCTTTCTCCTAGGTACCGTTGAAGTTGACCGCTGCTAACTAATCCCTCCACTGCTGTCTTGAGGGCGATGCAATTGTTTGTCCTATGGGTAGCTTCGTCGTGGTAGGAGCAGTATTTGCCTGTTCGCGCCTGGGTGAGGTTCCCTTTTGGGTGCTTCCTCTTTAGCAGTGGGGGAATGATGTTCTCGTTCTCGTGCAGGATGTCCTCGTACGAAGATGTTAGAGTGGTGAAGACTTCTTGACGTTCCGCTGGCATGATCGCCAGGGGGCGTTCTTGTCTATACTGCGCGGGCCTGTGCTCACCCTGGGGTTTGTCAGGATAAGGTTTCTGCTGCAGTTGGTTCCCCCAATTTCTGTTAAGTCTGTTTGGTTGGGTGCCTCGGTTCTCGCCCCGCTGGCTGGCCTTGTTTTCTCGGGGGGCCGGAAGGTACTCCTCCCGCTTCCTCTTCAGCAGGTGATACCCATATGTTTCGTGGTCCGCCTGAGCGTGCCTGATGGCCATCACCATTAGCTCATCATACCCCTGCGGGAGTTCTACCCGTACGGCATAGGAAAATTTCCCTGGCCGGAGTCCCTGTTTGAACGTCATCTCGGCGATGCCCTTGTCTAGGTTCCGAACCCCGGCCATCGCCGTTTGCCAGCGGTTAACGAACGTCCTTAGCTCCTCGTTGTGTGCCTGCCTGCAATTGAAGAGGAACGTCGATGTCCGGGCTCCTTCGACCCGGAGGACGAAGCGGCCGACAAACCAATCGGCCAGTTGCTCAAATGCCTCAATGGAATTTGCCGGGAGCTCATAGAACCAGCTAAACGGGCAGTCGGCTCCTGAGTATGTCAGCTTCAGAGATTTTTGGTTACCGGATCTCCCGGATTCCAGGACCCTGTGCGAAAAGGGGCCCGTGCGTTCGTTGAAGCGCGCGCCTTCCAACGACTGTGCTGCCCTTCTCTCGCTGGCCTCCATTTGTACTTGAGTACTTGAGTCGGTGAGTCCTTTAGTTCTAACACGGAGTCGGTGAGTACTTGAGTGCCCATGCGGTCGGGGTCATGACTTCATCCTCGAATGAAGCGTGTGATTGTCGGGGTGCCGGCGTGCTCCTTGGTAGGGCCATGCCGCCCGGGGCCTCCGCCCCCTTGGGGTCTCTGGGCCTTCCGCCCGATAGCTGTCCCGCCTCAGGGGGCTGAGACCGGCCTGGTGGGGGTACATGTGCCCTCGCCAAAGCGGCGTTGCGTTGCTGTCCTCTTTCCAGGGCAGCCACCAGGGACGCGTTTACTGTCTCTATTTCCTGATACCGGACATTGGAATCTGCTCTATCCCGGTCGCTCTCCGCGCGCAGGCGATCAACTTCTGCTCTCATTACCTCTACCTCCCCCGCCATATCGTACCGGTCGGGGCTATATGCGGTGTCCCGGTCGCTGTCACCGATCAGACTCTCCTCCTCGTCGCTTGGGTCATCCGAGAATGTCAGCGAAGGGCCCTGGTGTGTTGGTTGGTCGCCTTTCGCCGGGTCTTTCCCCCGCGTGCTACCGTTGCATGCCCCCGGCGTGCCGCTTGGCCCCCGATAGCTGCCGTCGTTCTGGTTGTCTTGGCCGGGGTGCTGCTTCCGTACAGCAACCGGGGTAACGATGAGCGCCTGCTCCTGTATGATCCGCTGATCTTCTTGTGCATTCCTTTCCCGCCCCGCTTCCGAACTTTCTGCCATTTTTTTTCTTTTTTTTTAGATAATGCCTGCGTGACTTTTATCTCTTCCCACGGACGGCGCCAATTGTTTCTGCACAAACCCGTAGGCCTGGTAGAAACCGGTGGATCTTGATGTGATTTCCTCCTGCGAACCCTGCTAACTAAGGGGAATACCGGGCGGGCCGGTCTTCTCCTCTCCGATGCCTAAGTTAGTATTGTTGGAGCAAATAGATAACTTAAGCGGGAATGATAAGTAGTGGGAGAGTTGAGTTACCTCTTAATGAGGGTAGTTGAGGCCCTTATATAGGTGGTCGAGCGTGAGGTATGGTCTTACTCTTCTATGTGGGACTGGTTCCCTTCTGTTCGTACGCCAAGGGGCAGCTAAGGTGACCTGTTCGGCAGGCTGGTGTCCCCGGCTCCCGAGCCCCTAGTCATAAGTTAGACTGCTGGGCCTCGGGTCCGGGTGCTGGGGATCCTGCTCCGGGTCTCGGTCCGGCCCCGGGCATGCTAGCTGCAGGTCTGTGGGCCTGTGTAGCCCCTCTGTGGCTACTGTCAACAAGTTCCTTCTGAGAGAATAAATACTTCAAACTCTTATGATCCGAGAAGAGTTGAAATTTCTCGCCATACAAGTAATGCCTCCAAATCTTCAAGGCAAAGACTACTGCAACTAGCTCTAGGTCATGAGTAGGATAATTCCTCTCGTGAATCTTCAATTGCCTGGAGCTATAGGCAACAACACCGTCCTGCTGCATCAACACACAACCCAAGCCTTGATAAGATGCATCACTATATACGACATACCCACCCCCACTTGTGGGAATAATCAACACCGGAGCCGTGGTCATTGAATGCCTTCTCGCACTCATCTGTCCAAACAAACTGAACATCTTTCTTAGTCAACTTGGTCAATGGAGAAGAGATACTAGAGAACCCCTCAATGAACCTCCAGTAGTACCCAGCCAAATCGAGGAAACTACGGACTTCCGTAGCAGTCTTGGGGCGACCCCAACTCATCACGGCCTCAACCTTGGAAGGGTCTACCGAAACTCCATCCTTCAAAACTACATGACCAAGGAACTTGACTTCCTCCTTCCAAAACTCATACTTCTCGAACTTGGCGTACAATCTAGCCTCTCTAAGAATCTGCAGCACAATTCGCAAGTGTTCCTCGTGCTTCTCCCAGGACTTGGAATAAATCAGAATATCATCCACAAACACCACCACAAACTTATCCAAGAACTGACTGAAGATGCGGTTCATCAAATCCATGAAAGCTGCAGGTGCATTAGTTAGACCAAATGACATGACAACAAACTCATAGTGTCCATAACGAGTCCTGAAAGCGGTCTTGGAAATGTCCTGCTCTTTCACCCTCAACTGATGATAACCGGACCTCAAATCAATCTTAGAGAACACCACTGCTCCTCTAAGTTGATCAAACAAGTCGTCAATCCTGGGCAAAGGATACTTGTTCTTGATGATTACCTTATTCACCTCCCGATAATCCACACAGAGCCTGGATGAACCATCCTTCTTTCTCACAAACAACACCGGAGCACCCCATGGAGAAGTGTTGGGCCTAATGAACCCTTGCTTGAGTAGTCCTTCAATCTGAACCTTCAACTCCAAGAGTTCATTCGGTCCCATACGATACGGCATCTTCAACACTGGCGCGGTACCGGGTACCACATCAATGGCAAAATCAACTACTCTCCTTGGAGGTAACCCTGGTATCTCCTGGAACACATCAGCAAACTCTGAAACAATTGCAATATCTGCAATAGCTTCCTCACTGCTCACAGACTCGATATGTGCCATAATACCCTTCCGCATGGCATTATCAGACTTGAGGCAACGATAATGAAACTTCGGTTGCCCGGAAATTCGAAATGACACTATCAAGCTAAAGCAGTCAATCAAAGCATGATGCGGCCCCAACCAATCAACTCCCAAAATCACATCGTAAGTGTGGTCTGGAAGCACAATCAAGGACGCGGAGAACTCTCTCTGCCTCCAATCACCACAGGGCAAGCTTCACACACCAATCCAAGCTCAAGAGAAATACCCAGAGGTGATATGACACACAAGGATGCAGCAAGAGGCGTAGGAACCAGTCCTAGTACCTCTACCACAGAACTAGATATGAAAGAATGCGATGCTCCCGTATCAAACAATACTCTAACAAGGTACTTTAAAACAGATAAAGTACCTTCCACTCCTGTGCCTCGCTGGCCAATGGCATAGACGCTGGCCTATCCTGCTTGCAACTACCCCTGCTGGCTCCCCTGACTGCCAGGCTGAGGATGAGTACAATCCCTTGCAATGTGCCCTGCCTGCCCACATATGAAACAACCCTGCCTCCTAGGCCTCGTGCACTCACTCGCCCTATGGCCCACAACTCCACAAGTGAAGCATCTCACGGGTGCTGCCTGCATAACAGGTGCGGCTCTGATGGGCGCACCCGCCACCCTAGCTGGAGCCTGCTGAGCGGTCTGCTGTTTCTTCCAAGGTCCCCCCCGTGACCTGAACCCCCACTCACTGCAACCGCCTTCCCCTTCCCCTGGGGATCTCTCGAGGTCGCCATCTCATCTTGATACATCTGAGCATCCAACTCAACAGTCAAAGCTTCCTCGCGACCTACTCTGCGGTAGGTAACTCCCAAGAAGCCACCATTCTTCTCAAGGAAGCCTTCAACCCCCGCTCAAACTTCCTGGCCAGACTCAGCTCATCCCAAGGCCTCACAAACCGATACAATCTGAAGAACTTGGCCTCATACTCTCTGACCCCCATAGTCCCCTAGACTATGTCAAGGAACTCCCTCTCCATCCGTTCAAGCACTGCGGACGGAAAGTATTTGCCCTGGAAGCGTCTCTCAAACTCCCCCCAAGTCATGGTGGTCACGTCTACGGCCCGCTTCACGCCCTCCCACCATACCCGGGCCCCCCCTTGAGAAGGAAAGAACCTATCCTCGTCTTCTCCAGCTCTGTACAAATAACCATCTCAAAACAGCTTTTCAAACTCCTGATCCACTGATCAGCTGCCATATGGTCTGTACCTCCTAGAAAGGGCTCCGCCTTCAGCTTCAGAACCTCCTTCAACAATACAGATGCGCGAATTGCATCCGTCACATCCACAACAACTGGAACAGGCTGCCCAACCAATGGCACCTCCTGCTCTTCCTCCTCATAGAACTCCTCGATAAGGCGGGCTCTGCCTCTACCCCGTCTGGCCCTACCTCGGCCCCTAGCTCTACCTCCACGTTGGTCCATCCTGCGAAGCAAGGCAAGACTTGATTAATACTTGCATAAAATTAAACCGAAGTATAAGTTAGACACGACATACATTAATCAAGGCCACAAAGCTAACCGGAAGCGCAAAGATCACTCTAACTCATTATAGAGACAACGCTCTATACTTGAACTCAACTCCCTACCCCCTACATACCCAGAGATATACCAATACGAGCAAGCATGATGGTGAACCGCTGCAGTCGGACCATCTCTCGAAAGTACCAATTACCACTAAATATGTAACCCTACGCTCTGATACCAACTGTCACGCCCCTAAATTTCGAATAACAAAAATCTGAAATTCGTAAACGTGATTAATCACAAATAAACTCAAATACTTAAAAGTTATTATACAAATAACTAAGGATAACATCAGAGTTCAAATGCGTGACTCACACTCAAAAATATTACATCATTAAATATATAGATGCAATTAGAGTCTCACGCTATCTCTCTAACCCAAAATAATGACAAGCTAGACCACGGATCACACCTACTAACTGCGCCACTCAGACGCCGCCTCCTGGCTGCTGATCAACTCCTGTAGGTCTAACCCCTACACCATTGATTGGTGCACTGGGTTGTTAACAACGAACCCGGTAAACATGATAATGTAATTAAACCACAAATGAAGTTCACATTTCCAAAACAACCAACAAAGAGGTAATTCATGGAATTACTCTTTCATACAATGCAAGCATGAGACCCAGATAACCCCAACTTGGTTACCCTCATGACGTGCAACGGCAGACAGACTAGAGCTCTAACTGATTGCAACCAACATCCAGCCAAAGGTTTGGTTCCCGATATATTGCCTCGTCACATAGTGACCGTCAGAAGACAAAAGTACGCCACAACTGTGGCCGTCCGAAGACAACAGTAAACACACATCACAATATATATTTCACGTAAATATATATATATATGTAGGCATTCTCTCAGGAAGTGCCCACTAATACCAACTATAGTTCATTGATCAAAATACTTTAAAATTCATTTTTATATTAAATTCATTTTACATACCGATGAACCGTAGTCGATCGAGTTCATTCTATTTAAAACAAATATCATTTCCGTAAATTCATTTTACATTTAACAATACAGATACTATGATTAACTCGTATTTAACTCGTATTTAATACAAATACAGTGAGGTTTACTCACCTTAATTCACCAAAAATGGTAAATATCCGTTTCGCGTCGGGCCTCGGAGAGAACGGGTCGAATCGGACTGAAATAGCGTCTGGTCGGATCGCTACAGTACCGGTCAACGGTCAACAGTCAACGCTGGTCAACGGTCAACAGTCAACGCTGGTCAACGGTCAACTTGGACCGGGTCGGGTCTGAATCGGGTCGAACAGTGGAAACGGGTCGGTGGAGATCGAATCGCCTCGAATTCGATCCGCTCGATTCGGCTCGATTCGGCGTGATCCACCTACACAGGGAGTTGCGCAAGGAGGAGACGAATCGATCGGTGGGTGGCTCGAGCTCTGGCGACGCCTGGAACGGAGAGAAGCTCCGTCGCAGGCGATGGCAGATCTTTCGGGCGCTGCTGCTCTGTGCACCGGCGGTGGGTCGAGTCGATTCTTGGCTCAATCGATAGAGAAGAAGGAGATGAAGAGCTTGCTGGGTGGCGCTCGAGCTATGGTGGTCGGACGGTAGAGATCGCAGCGGAGATCGGGCGGATGAACAGTACCCGATCGGGAGAGAAAATGAATAGTAATTTTTTCTACAGTAAAAAACTACAGTGCTGAGAAACGGACGAAATGAAAAAAAAATTCTGACGTTTTATAGTTAATTTCAGAAATAGGAAATAACTTCGACAGGTCGTAACTTCCTCATACGACGTCCGTTTCACGCGTACCACGTGTCCACGAACTCGTATTGTCGCTCTCTACAACTTTCGTGAAGGAAAATTTTGGAGACTCATAACGGATCAAAAAGTCAACTTTTGCCCCATTGAAACTTGAACGTTTTTCGAATTTTAACTTTCGGAACCACTTCCGACGTCACGTAACGACTAAATAAAAGTGTACCAAAATCCAAAACTCGTAAATCAACCTCCGATAAAGATGCAATTTTATAAAATTAACACGAATAATAATAAAAAAAATCAGGTTATTACATTTATACTTGAAATTAAATTTTATTTCCGTAAATACCCCTGCTTCTGCATTGGAAATTCCAATAATGTGTTAGATGTTAGTAAACTAGTACACGCGGCGCCTGTTGATTGCCTTAACGATTACTTGGACTCACTACCAGAAAAGGGGTCATAGCCGACGATATGAAAAAAAACGGCCGACGAACTCTTTATTCGTCGGCTATAACCATTATAGCCGACGAAATTCGTCGTCTGTAGTGATATTTCGTCGGCTAAAATGGTTATAGCCGACGATATCGTCGTCGGGTATAGTTTTACCGACGGCGTATTTCCGACGATGTTATAACCGACGATATGTCGTCGGGTAATGGTTATAGCCGACGACTTAAATTCGTCGGCTATGATGCCTTTTCTGGTAGTGACTGGTGTGCTTTCCTCTAAGCATCAGGAATACAGATTTGACCGACGAGAAATCCTAATTAATTATAGGTGTAAAATAGTATTTAAGTCGTAGCAAGTGGCAGAAAAGCTAAAAACCGGAGAGCTCTTCAATCAGATTCTAGGAGGGAAATCCAGAGAGAGAAGATGGCAGGGCTTATCGATCGTGACGAGTTTGGATTATGGAATTAAATGCTTTCATGTAGATTTTAGTCAGTGTTGCAATACAGGCGCAAAGAAGCGGGCAAAGGCAAAGGCTAGCTGCTTCAATTGTGGTGCACTTGATCACATTACCAACCAAGCCTCCAAGGAGTGCACTGGTGATTCTGCATGCCTATAAACAGCAACCTCAGAAAAACATACTAAAGAATGATAATGCACAGCGTGGTGGAGGCAACAACTCCAGTTATGAGACACCCACTACAGAAAGAGACATCAACGCCATGATCCAAATGACCGAGTTAAGAACCAAAAGATGAACATAAAGAACAGGTGCAGCTAACAGAGTGATGATGAATATTAAAAAAAAAAATAATATAAAAAAAAAAAAAAGACATGCAGAGACGAGGGGTGATATAGAGACTATAGGAAGAAATCTGTTGATCGATCATGACAGGTGAGACAAGAGAGATGAGAGCCAGCTCATACAATAAAACCCCGGGTCCAAATATCACTTTAGAGAGATTATCACATAAGAGGGGTTTGTATTTTTTTTTTGCTCCAAAATGATTAAAATTGTGTTTTTAACCACTAAATACATATATATATTTCTTTGTCTATATTCAACTCACCAAAATTGAATATTCATGTAGTTATTTCTTTGTCTATATTCAACTCACCAAAATTTCAATAGTTTCTTAGATTTCCAAAAGATTTACTAACATTCATGTATGTTAACACTTTCACCCCAAGAAATTATTTATAAATTAGATAACATTCTCTAAGTTTATCAACACTTTTCCGAAGCAATCTCCCCATGTTACAATGAGCGACAAGATTCCACAAAATTCGTAAAATATATAAAAAAAATATATGTATTTAATCGAAAATATCACCTTATGCGAAATTTGGGATCGGGATTTAGCACTACGATTTTCTGAAAAAATATTAATTATCACGATAGAGGGGTTATTAAATTTTAACACTGGTCCTGACTTGGAACCGAGACTTTTTATCAGTTTAGAGAGGTTATCACTTTAGAGGGGATCATTTTAGAAGAGTTTTACTGTAATTAAGAAGAGAAGCGCAGGGATGGAAGATAGAGAACATAGAGGTGAGAAGCATATGGAAGTTCTATTGAAGGAGATGAAGCTGTGTGATTGTATAATTTTGACCCCAGAACTTTTACCAGACTTATGTTCTCAGTGAATTCTCACTGTAATGAATTGATTACCTAATGCTAAGAGGACACATATTTCCTCAAATCACGATCGAGTTACTAGATTCTTAACGCGACTCTTAAAAGATGACATGGGGGAGGGTTTTCTACTAGCTACAAATTCATTCGAGCTTACCACCTAGAGGAATTTTTTTTTTCTTTTTCTTTCTAATATCTAGCTATTTTTATATAAAATGATTACTCGACCTATATTCTAGTAAAAGACGAAGAAGAGTGATGCATGCCTGAAGGTAATAAGGAAAAACAAAAAAACAAGATCGAGCTGAATTCATCAGACTCGGTGCCGTAATGGATCGCCTATTCTTCCAGCACCGAACATCATCCTACTCAAACAAGTAAATACGTGTTATCCTCTGCTGCATGCTTTGTATTGCCTATTGATAAGCTTCTGTTTCTGCTACAAGTATATCTAAATTTCAGTAGTAGCTAATCAAGTCGAGGCGTGCTTGAATCTTCTACTCGACCATATCCTCTACATCCCTTCTACAAACACTTCAGCTAAACTACTAGCTAGCTTACCATTAGCTCGTCAATCTATAGTTTAGATGGTTTGGATTTGGGCAGTAATAATTGTATCGCTTGTAGTTGGTGTTGGAATCCATGTTAGAATTCACAATACTTCTACTTTCGCACTGGCGAGTGTAATCAGAAACCAGTTCGACGTGGCAAATGGTGACCAATTAGTCGTGGCGAGTGAAGTATATCACACTGTTCACTTGGTGAATAGTGTTTGAAGAAAAGTAGATGAACTGAACTTATGCAGTCTTTTCTTTGATCTAAAAATTCTTATTGATTACAGAGAAACATTTCCCTTTTATAGGGAGCAAAGTAACCTACAAAAATATCTGTTAATACCTGAAAAATCATGCAATTAGTTATCATGCTGTCACGCGATGAAAACCATGTATATTCACGTAATTATATAAAATCCTATAGTTTTATAAGGATTTTATGTTCATTACTCGGCTATAGCACGCCAAGCAAACACGCTTTTGATGTGAGCCCAAGCCACATGCACGCGTTCTTGGGGCTTGCAGATATGGGTGTGGTGTGGTAGGTTACGGAAACGCAAATGCTCATTCGTCGATTTAATATCGTCGGTGATTTCGGTCTTGGGCCCGAAATCCAAGCTCAACGAGTTAGATTAATGAATGAAATGGTGAACATGCATGAGAATATGGAGATGGGCCAGCCTCTCTCTTTCTTCTAAAACCTAAAGCCCAATATCACATTTAACAAAACCCAAACCATTTCTCCTCTCCCCCCGCTTTAACCTTTTTCCTCCTTCTTCCTCGCTGCAACCGTATACCCAGCAGCTCTTCTACTTCCCGCAGCTCCCAAATGCAGACCAAAGCAAAATCCATCGTCATCACCATCCTATCTCACCAAGAGAAGTCTTAAAAACCAGTTAAGGGCATTCTCCTTCTCCCTCAAACCAAGAGACCACAACTCTCAAGTCTCTTTCCAATCTCTTTCTCCAGATTTCATGATATGGTGTTTGCTGCCATTGCAGCAATCACAAGCCATCACATCAATCCTCTCTTTTCCCCGATTCAAGGCTTAAATCATGGATTGAAGGAGAATAGTTTTATCCAGATAGCCAAAGGTTCTGTTGAACCTTACAGTTGAACCCCGTGCCTATAAAAAGGGGGAGACGCATCAGACATGAGGGGAGCAATCTAGCATCAGCCAGCAATCACCCAGCAGCACACCAAAAGCCTTCAAACACTCAAGCCTTTTCATGCAATTCGAGCAAAACCCCCAATTTTCCCTTTCTCAAACCATAGAAACCCAATATGTCATCCTTAAAACCAGCCATCAAGCCTCAAGCATTCAAGCACCAAACCATGCTCACAGCTTTCTTTTCCCACAAACATAAAATCTGTTCCAGAAAATACAGAAACCCAGAAAACCCCGCAATTCTCATCACCGCAGTGCGTTTCTAGCTCCCACGCCATGCTATCACGCTGCCAAGCTTCGATTGATTTCAATACGGTCTGAATCATGCACAAAATCTTCCCATTAATCATGTTTGGGGATTGATTTTGGCCTAGTCATCATGCTTAATCAAAGAACCCCCTCAACAATATCTAACCTAGTTTAGCTAGAGATCAACTTGACAAATTATAGTAATATGATACTACAAATATCTAGCTGAAAAATCTCAGTGGAATGAACAGTGAAGCAGCTGCTGGAAAGCATATTAGCTTTTCAGACAAATTCCTAATCTTCTCAGGAAAACATTAACTTCAACACTCCCCCTTAATGCTTTGCCTTATCATTCCGAGCAGGCCTCTGAGGTATTCAAACCTATCTCTGGCGAGTGCCTTGGTGAAGATATCAGCAACTTGGTCATCTGTATTGCAGTACACCAGATCAATCTCATTCTCTTCTAATGCATCCCTGATGTAATGAAACTTCAAGGCGATGTGTTTGGCCCTACTGTGATAGACAGGGTTCTTGCTCATGGCGATTGCAGACTTGTTATCACTGAGAATAGTTGTTGCTGTTCTGTTTTTCTCACCAAAGTCTTCTATGACTCTTCTTAGCCATATTGCTTGTGAAGTGGCGATTGAAGCTGCGACATACTCAGCTTCAGCTGTGGACAATGCCACTGATTTCTGCTTCTTTGAAGCCCATGAGAACACTCTTGTTCCTAGTGTGAAAGTATATCCAGATGTGTTCTTCAAGTCATCTACACTGCCTCCCCAGTCACTGTCACAGAACCCAAAGAGTTTTGGTTCTACATTCCTCTCATACAGGATTCCAAAGTCCATTGTTCCTTGGATGTATCTCAGGATTCTATTTGCTGCTCCATACTGTATCGTGGTGGGGTTGTGCATAAATCTGGACATCAAACTTGCTGCATACATAATATCTGGTCTTGTTGCAGTCAAGTATAGTAAGCTTCCCACTAAGCTTCTATATAAATTCTCATCCGCAGAACCACTTCCATCTTCCTTGGAGAATTTCTCACTGACCACTAGAGGAATTGCAACTGGATTGCAACCTAGCATTTTAAACTTCTCTAGTATAGTCTTTGCATATCTCTTCTGGGTAATGAAGATTCCTTCCACTGCTTGAATTATTTCAATTCCCAGAAAGTAATGCAGGATTCCCAAATCACTCATTTCATATTTCATCATCATATCAGACTTGAAATTTGAAATCATTTTTTCACAGCTTCCAGTAAATACCAAATCATCAACATATAAGGAGACAATAAGAATGCTTGATTTACCTTCAGTCTTTGTGTAAAGGGCAAGTTCATTTTCACTCCTTTGAAAACTCCTTTCTGTGAAATAGGAATCGATCTCACCATACCAAGCTCTTGGGGCTTGTTTCAGGTCATATAGAGCTTTCTTCAGCTTGTAAACTTTCTGCTCTTTGCCTTTGATGATGAAACCTTGTGGTTGTTCCACAAACACTTCTTCTTTCAGCACTCCATTTAGAAATGCCGATTTGACATCAAGTTGGTGTAGATACCAACCCTTTTTGTGCAGCAATGGAAATCAGACCTCTTATGGTCTTATGCCTTGCCATTGGTGCAAAGGTCTCATTGAAGTCCACTCCAGGTATCTGCGAGTATCCCTTCGCCACCAATCTTGCTTTGTTTCTTTGCACAGAACCATCTGAATTCAGCTTGGTCTTGTATATCCACTTCAAACCTATGACATCCTTGTTGTCTGGTTTGTCAACTAGCTCCCATGTGTTGTTCTTCACAATCACATTAATCTCCTCTTGCATTGCTGACCTCCATTCATTTTCCTTCACTGCTTCTTCAAATCTTTCTGGCTCGAACAAGCATGCATTGCAGCTTTCATACACTTCATTCAAGCTTCTCATCCTTACTAGTGAAGAGCTTGGTGTTGATTGAGCTTCTGAAGATCCTGGCGAGTGAGGTGCTGGCGAGTGTGTCGTTGGCGGGTGAGTCGCTAGCGAGTGTGTCGCTGGCGAGTGTGTCGCTGACAAGTGAGTTTCTGGCGAGTGAGTTGCTGGCGGATTGAGTTCCAGCTCTACTTGATCCTCATGTTCATTTTGAACATTTACTTCTTTTCCTCCTTTCTTTTGGACTGAACTTTGGTTCTAATCCCAAGATGAATTCTCACTAAAGAGAACATCTTTGCAGACTATCATTTTCTTCTTCTACAGATTGTAGAGCCTATAGCCCTTTGATTGAGAGCTATATCCCATGAATACACACTTCTCACTAGTTTCATCTAGTTTATATCTCAGCTCCTCTGGGATGTGTGCATAACAGATTGATCTAAACACCCTCAAGTGATTTGCACTTGGCTTCCTGCCACTCCATGCTTCAAACGGAGTCTTTCCTTGGACAGCAACTGTTGGATGTCTGTTCATCAAATACACAGCAGTATTCACTGCTTCTCCCCAATATTTTTGAGGTACTGATTTATCATGGAGCATGGACTTGGCCATCTCAATGATTGTTCTGTTTTTTTTTCAGCTACACCATTCTGCTGAGGTGTGTAGCTAACAGTGAGCTGCCTTTCCAGCCCAATGTCTTCACAGAACTTCTTGAATTCATTTGATGTGTACTCGCCACCTCTATCTGTTCTTAAGTTCTTCAGTTTGAGGCCAGATTGTCTCTCCACCATTGCTTGAAACTTTCTGAACACGGCGAACACATCAGACTTTTGTCTTAGGAAATAAACCTAAGTCATTCTTGTGAAATCATCTATGAAGGTTAGAAAATATCTATTTCCTCCATCAGTTATGGTTTTCATTGGACCACAAACATCAGAATGTACCAGCTCCAGAGGTACTTTTGCTCTCCAGGCTTTCCCTTTTGGGAATGGGAGTGTGTGCTGCTTCCCCAATGCACATCCTTCATACACTTCATTTACATCATTTATTTATTGGAGTCCCTGCACCATTTCCTTTTGATGCAGTAACTTGAGACTCTGGAAATTCAAATGTCCAAGTCTCTTGTGCCAGAGCCAGGGATGATCATTTAGCTCCATTCTTCTTGCACTCTCAGTTGCATAATTGAGAGTCAGAGGAAAACTTCTGTTCCTCTTCATCTGGATTTCTACCATCAGGTTCTTGATGCTCTCTCTCTGATATATCTTGCAAGTGTCATCACCAAAATGCAGGTGATATTTGTGCTCAATGAGCTGACCAACACTTAGCAGATTGGAATCTAGAGTTGGAACCAACATCACATCTCTGATGTACATTTTTCCAGACTTGGTTTCAACAGCAATGCTTCCTTTGCCTTTTGTATCCACCAACATTCCATTTCCCATCTTCACTCTTGTAATGCTGTTGTGGTCAATATCATGTAGAAGGTTGGCATTCGCCGTCATATGATTACTGCAAGCACTATCAACAAGCCACGCATTCTCCTCTACTGCAACACTTGCAGCATGAGTAACACAGAACATGTTTGTGTCACTCGCCTCTATGTTGTTCGCCTGCTGATTTCCCTTGTAGTTACAATCCTTCCTGACATGACCAAACTTTTCACAGTTTGAGCACTTTGGTTTCCCTTTGAACCAATACTCGCATGCATGAAGCTTATTACAGACAGTGTATTTATAATACCCTGAGTTGTTACTCTCCTCATTGTTGCTCTTCATCCGCTGATTTGTTTTTCCCTCCCACTTCTTTCCTTTACCTTTCCAGTTCGTTTTCTGCTTAGAATTTGAACTAGATGGCTCACTCCTATTTGAGTTAAAGTTGAGTGTTTGGAAAGCTTTTTCAGTTTCTTCATCATGACTAGACAACCTATGATCGAAAGCTTTCAGAGTTCCCATCAGATCCTGAACACCTAGAGTTTTCAGATCCCTAGTCTCCTCTATAATACTAACAATAGCATCATATTTCCTATTCAAGCTGATTAGGATTTTCTGTACTACTCTCTCCTCAGGTATTGGTTCTTTGTAGGTTCTCATCTGATTAACAATATTAGTCAATCTAGTGCTATAATCACCTAACAACTCAGTATCATTCATTTTTGTATACTCAAAATCTCTTCTAATAGATTGTACCTTGACAGCTCTGACCCTTACTGATCCTCTGTACTCAAGGCTGAGTGCATCCCATGCTGCTTTGGCTGTCTTCTCATTTGAGATTCTGGAAAAAATCTCATCTGTGACCGAAGTCTGCAGAATATTAAGAGCTTTCGCATGTTTCTTAATATTCGACTTCAGTTCAGCCATCTGCGCAATTGTTTGCTCCTCTCCTGCATCTGATCTCTTGTGTCCTTCTTCTACGAGACTCCATAAATCTCGTGAGATGAACATGGTCTGCATCTTGATTATCCAGAAATCAAAGTTCTCTCCATTGAAGATTGGAACTCTGTTTTCTGAACTTCCTGATGTAGCCATACCAGTAACAGAAAAATAAAGACTTGTGTTAGTTTTTTTTGTTTCTGAATCAACATATGGTATACCCCAGTTAATATTAATCAACAGAGCTCTGATACCATGTTGGAATCCATGTTAGAATTCACAATACTTCTACTTTCGCACTGACGAGTGTGATCAGAAACCAGTTCGACGTGGCGAATGGCGACCAATTACTCGTGGCGAGTGAAGTATATCACACTGTTCACTTGGTGAATAGTGTTTGAAGAAAAGTAGATGAACTGAACTTATGCAGTCTTTTATTTGATCTAAAAATTCTTATTGATTACAGAGAAACACTTCCCTTTTATAGGGAGCAAAGTAACTTACAAAAATATCTAACCTAGTTTAGCTAGAGATCAACTTGACAAATTATAGTAATATGATACTACAAATATCTAGCTGAAAAATCTCAGTGGAATGAACAGTGAAGCAGCTGCTGGAAAGCATATTAGCTTTTCAGACAGATTCCTAATCTTCTCAGGAAAGCATTAACTTCAACAGTTGGTTATGTCCTGCAACCATGGAGGAGCAAGAAGAGGTTACCTCCTAGTCCAAGAGGGTTTCCTATTTTCGGAAGCCTCAATTTGTTAGGGAAGTTTCCTTACAAAGACCTACATAGACTAGCTCAAAAGTATGGGGACATCATGCACATGCGTTTAGGCCTCGCGTCTGCCATCGTCGTCTCCTCCCCTCGAGCAGCAGAGCTTTTCCTCAAGACCCACGACCTTGTTTTCGCAAGCAGGCTGCCTGACGAAGGCTCAAAGCACATCGCCTTCGGTCAAAGGAACTTGAGCTTTGCCGAGTATGGCTCTTATTGGCGAGACATGCGAAAGATGTGCACCCTTGAGTTGCTCAGCAACCACAAAATCAATTCATTCAGGAAAATGAGGAGAGAAGAGGTCGCCTTTTTTATAGAGTCCATTAAAGATGCAGCTGAAAGCAGCTACAAACCGGTCAATCTCAGCACTAAGGTGTCGTCTCTCAGTGCCAATATGAGCTGCAGGACGGTGTTTGGGAAGAAGTATGCAGATAAGGAATTCGACGACAGGGGTTTCAAGTCTGTCATTCAACAAGGCATGCAATTAGCAGCTGCACCTAACTTGGGAGATTACATCCCTTGTATTGCTCCACTTGACCTCCAAGGGTTCACTAAGCGCATGAAGGCTGTCAACAAGGTGATCGATGACTTTTTCGAGAAGATCATTGATGACCATCTTCAATCGAGGGATGAGGGATGAGGGAAAGATGAAGGACTTCGTTGATGTGATGATCAGCTTCATGGGGATTCAAGAATCTGAATACCAAATAGAACGCTCCAATATCAAAGCAATCATTTTGGTAAGTAACTAGCAAGCTACGCATGGACTTGCTTGATGTCCAAGCTAGCAGTCATTTTGTTAAAGCAAGTACTTCGCCAAAGACTTGCATCTTGATACATACTTCTGAATTTCACTTTTGCTCCACAGTACCATGGAAACATTATGCTTAGTATATTCACTTCTTCATATCTTCTATAAGGATATATTCTTAATTTTATTCTCTCAAGGTATGTCATCCTCCGAAATACCATAGGAAGTCCTTTAATCTAACAATGAGTGATAATTTATTCGGCAGGACATGCTTGTGGCCTCGATGGACACATCGGCGACAACGATTGAGTGGGCTCTCTCCGAACTCATAAAGCATCCACAACTAATGAAGAAGGTCCAAAATGAGCTAGAAATTGTGGTGGGCATGGAGAGGATGGTGGAGGAGTCAGACCTGGACAAGTTGGAGTACCTGGACATGGTAGTGAAAGAAACCTTGAGGCTACATCCAGTGGCACCATTGTTGCTTCCCCATGCATCCACTGAAGATTGCACTGTTAATGGCTACCACATACCCAAAAAACCGCGTGTTATTATAAATGTATGGGCAATCGGAAGAGACCCCAATGCTTGGACCAATGCAGACGAGTTCTTAGCCGAGAGGTTTACAGGGAGTAATATAGACCTCAGAGGGAACCATTTTCAGCTTATTCCATTCGGATCTGGTCGCAGACGTTGCCCGGGAATTCAGTTGGGACTAGTCGTGGTCAAGCTAGTATTGGCACAACTTCTGCATTGTTTCAACTGGGAACTTCCGGATGGTTTGTTGCCAACTGAGTTGGACATGACAATGGAGTTTGGTATAACTGTCCTCGAGCCAAGCATCTGCTGGCTTATTCCTTCTTATCGCCTTCACAAATAAGAACATATCATCAATCATCATTATCATATCAGAATGTTTTCATTAGTTTTTGGACAACTACTAGATAGTTAGATACTACAGCTAATAACCAAAAGGCCATACCAAATACCAAAAGCAAAATCTTTGGTTCCATCATACGTTATTCTCAGTATGTACCGAATTCTAAGCACAAGAAACCAGTTAAAAAAGAAGTTAAAATATCAGCTCTTCAGGAACAAAACTTAAAAATGAACAACACCATGTAGAATGAGTTTGTCTGAGTTTTGAACACTGAAGTAAGGAAAAGCTAATAAATGAACAACATAAACATGACAGCACAGCTAGAATAGGATATGTGGATAGCCTTGCATTGGCAAATATAGAAAAGACCCCGTGTAAACACTATCCACAAGTAGCACTGTAGCAGACAATATAAGCAAACATTTACTATATACGAAAACACAAGTCACAGCCGTGGCTTGGCTTCATCGGCTTCATATTGCCCCTGATATTTAGTTTAATTACGAAATCAGCCTTTTACTTAACTGGATCTTTTCCCCAATTCGCACCGCTATCCTCACATATCTCTTCCATCCAAAAACGGTTTTTTCCTCTCTTTACTCTTCAATCTCCCTCGCTTCCAATATCGCCCGGCAACACAAAATCCCCAACTCTAAAAGCTTTCGCCACCTCCTTCAGCTATAATTTGGTGAGCTTTCCCCAATTTTTCTATCATCTCTTCCCCAATCTTATGGTTACTGTATTTCCATCTGGGTTTATAAACATATTTTGCTCCAATTAAATTTGTTGCTTTGTTATACAACCACTACTTTTCTTCTACAATTAAATCTTCCTGTACTGCTGACGCGTTGCGTTGCCGACCTTGTTTTCCAGTTCTCCCACTGAATATATGGATGGGTTGTTGTTTTCAGTCGTTTACGTTTTGTATTTTCGGATTACATTATTGGGTATGGGTGCAGGTGTGGATTGTACAGTGACCGTGATGTGTGTTGGTTTTCCTGTGCCTATGATAACCAATATGGTGAATTTATGTTTTGGCTTCTTTTGTCTTTTCCTTCTTCATCATCCTGCTGGTTTTCGTGGTTAATGAATGAACTCAAACTTGAGAGTGTTCGGCTTTGTGATTATCAACTGGTTTTACTATAACCTTGGTATGAATTGAGACATATGATTAATATATAAAAAGTGTGCTCTTTACTAATATTCTTGACAATGTATAGCCTCAACGATATGCTTTACTTCCAGCCTAATCAGTAAATAGAAGAGAACTATAACTCATACATCACACATAGAGAGGAGCAATTTCATGACTGTCAAGTTTTGTCATTGATCAATTTAATTAAGAAACATTCAACTGTGGTTCCAGGTTTTAAATATACATAACATATGCGCTTTATGTTTCCTGTCCGGTAATTGGATATATGGATGGGTTTTTGTTTTCAATTGTTTATGTTTTCTGTTGCAAGGAGCTTAATAAAAGGTGGATATATGAATAGTTATCAGTTTCAACAAAGACTGTTTGTTTGTTGTAATGAATAAACATCTTATTCGATTTTGTCTCTGGTCATGCAGTTTTTAAAGTATAAATTATGTTCAATATGAGTTCGTGAGTAGCCGATTATCTCATCAACCATGATTAGTTCATATCCTATCTTTAATTAGTTATCAATAGTGCAAGTTTTGATTATGTTTGTTCCCGCTCTTATATTCATAACATGATTCTTCTTTGACTAAACTTTACATTTATAACATGATTCTTTAATTACACTATTATTACTACAATTAGCGAACTGTGTCACCGTAAGTGTGTGTATACATTATGAAATGCTTGAAAAATATATACATGCTCAAATGATTCAATATAATGTATACAGTATCTGTAAACGTTTTGGTCGTGTATTTTTTTTAGTATTGTTGACTATTATATTGTTGTTGTGTTCTATTTTAGCATGCAATCTGCAATTCCAGTTTACCTAATTTTAAATGAGCTTCTTTACTTTGTTTACTGTATCTTTGCAGCTTTTTCCCAATAATTGTGTTCAGTGTTCTGCTCCTGCCTTCCTGAGCTTTGTTAGTTTGACGAATAATCAGCTACTGCGCATAATCTTTATTTTGCCAGGTGTTAATTTGTTTAGGTTTTCAACTACTGTGATTTTGTTTCATCCTCCATTTCATCATTGTTTTTTTTTATTTATTAGTTTGTTGACCTTCATTATGAGCCATTTTATTATTTATTACGTAAATGAGACCATCCGGCTCTTTATTACTATTTATTTTAGAGAATAGGGGTGACTGAATAGGAACTTCAGCTGAGGTAAGAAATGAGAAAGAAATATGGATTTCCCTCAAATTAATTCCATTATAGAAACTCATGTGCCACTTATAACGGGTCACTTCCACAAAAAAAAAAAAAAAAAAAGTTATACCCAGCCACTTCATGATATTCTATATATGTTACAGTACATCTGCTTCTGTCATTATGTAAGTTATTCTTAATCAATTACGATGTTTTTTTAGCTATGTCGTTAAGGAGGAATTCCAGCATTAGAAAACAAATTAAGATACAGTAATCGACTTCCACAAAAAAAATGAAATTATAACCAGTCAGTTGCTAATTTTCTCTATATGTCATAGTAGACCCACATATGTCATAATGTCAGTTGTTCCTCATCGATTATCATGTTGTTTTTAGCCATGCCGTTAAGCAGGAATTCAAGCAAGAGGAAACAAATTTTTGAGCAGTTAACAAATCTGCACCAACAAATGATGGATCATGAAGCAGTGGCATCCTTGCAGTGTTATCCAGGTGAAGGCACAAGTGGATCAAATCCAGATACCAAATGAAGAAAGACCAATGACGTTAATCTGACTTCTGTTGATATCGTTAATATCGATAAAAGTGTGGCAGGTATTGTCAGGACAATTTATTTTTCTAATAGAATGTCCACACATATTCTATCGCGTAGAAATATATAGTCAGCACCACTTTTTTTAATTTCATATTAGATGTAACACATAATGCAACTCCTTATGGACAGGCACGCTACCAAAGAAGTCGTCAAGGTTAAAATACATGATTTTTCATCTTTACTATTGTTCAAACACATAATACCCATCTGACTGAGTTATATACAATTATTGCAACAGGTTTGATTGTAGACTACAAAGATTTTGGTGATGATTCATACAGATGTGGTCACTGTGGGGCTTTCTTTTGGTTAGATGAAGCATTACATACAAATACACGGACAAGAAAGAGAGACCCTATCTATACTAGTTGTTGCCAAAAAGGAGAGATTAAACTTTCATTGTCAAATCCAACACCTGTATTTCTTCAACAATTATTGGATCCAAACAATGGTCGACAAAGCACATTATTTCGTGATAATATTCGAGTTTACAATTCAATGTTTACTTTTACATTAATGGGTGCCAAAATTGACTGTAATATAAATAATGGAACAGCACCTTATGTTTTTAAAATATGTGGTCAAGTTCATCATTTGATGGGTTCTGCAATACCAGTTGAGGGCGAATGTCCTAAATATGCATAGTTGTATGTTTATGACACAAGAAATGAGCTTGTTAACCGTTTGAACGTTATTGATCCCTCTCATGTTAATCAAAACATCAAACCTGACATAGTTGAAGGACTCATAGAAATACTCAACCAGATTAATGTACTGACTCAAGAATACCGCAATGTTAGGGATAAATTTGAGGATGGTTCGCTGCCTTCATTTAACATGACCATACTTGATCGACAACCAACTGACAGTAGACAATATGAATTACCGATTGACGAAGAAATAGCTGGTTTAATTGTTGGTGACATTGGAGAGTTTAATTCTAATAGAGATATCATTATTCAATCAAATGATGGTCAATTAAAACGAATTTCTAAAGTACATCCAAAATCTATGTCGCTACAATATCCGCTGCTTTTCCCCTATGGTGAAGACGGATTTAAACTTGGTCTAAAACTACAACCAATTGCAGGAGAACGAGGGAAAAAAAGAATGAAACTTACAATGATAAAATTTATCTGCTACCAAATCCATGATAGACAAAATGATACAAGCACTTTGTTAAAAGGTGAGAGATTATTTCAACAACACTTAGTTGATGCTTACGCAACTGTGGAAGAAGATGATTTAGACTATGTGAGAAGAAATCAAGGCAAAGTGAGATGTGAAAAACGTAACAAAATATATGCTGATGTTTCGGCCGGTATTACAAACACTCGAGATGTTGGACGCCGAATTATTCTTTCAAGTACTCATATCGGTAGTCCTAGAAGTATTATAAATAATTATCAAGATACAATGGCAATTTGTCGACAATATGGTAACCCAGATTTATTCATTACTTTTACTTGCAATGTTAAATGGCCAGAAATTGTTAGATATTTCAAAAATAAAGTCGGATACAAACCAGAAGACCGACCAGACATAATTTCACGGATCTTTAAATTCAAATTAGAAGATATGTTGGCTTATATTAAATCTGCCCTTTGGTCAAATTCAAGCAGATGTTTGTACAGTCGAATTTCAAAAACGAGGACTACCTCATGCTCATATGTTATTTTGGCTGAAAAAAAAAGTACAAATGCTATACGCCAATTGATATTGGCTCAATTATTTCAGCTGAATTACCTGATCAAAATATTAACCCAAAACTTTTCCAAATTGTTAGTCAATGTATGATTCATGGTCCTTGCGGATAGGTAGATTCAACGGCTCCGTGCATGCGAGATAGAAAATGCACCAAATTTTTTCCGAAACCATACAGTGCTAGCACAAAATTTGAGGCTATCAAACCACCTGTTTATAAACGACGTAACGATGATACTAAATTTACGGTAAAAAATGGAGTTCATGTCGGTAACAATTTTGTAGTTCCTTACAATTCCAACTTATTATTAAGATATAACGCTCATATCAATGTCGAATCGTGTTCTCAGTCTATGTTGATTAAATATTTATTTAAATACATAAATAAAGGTCCAGATAGAGCTCGGGTTTTGTTACATGAAAATGTTAATGATGAAATTCAAACTTACCTTAATTGTCGTTATTTAACTCCGCATGAATCTGTATGGAGACTTTTTGAATTCTCAATTCATTCTAGACATCATGCGGTGCAACGTTTAAAGATTCATTTGCCTTCAGAACAAAATATAATTTTTGAAGAAACCCAATCCCTTGAGTCATAGAAAATCCAAACAACAATTCTTCCATGCTTCTTGCCTGGTTTGAGGCAAACTGTGCTTATAAAAATGCAAAGGAATTAACGTATGCAGAATTTCCTGCTAAATTTGTTTAGAAACATGATACGAAATCATGGGCACCAAGACAATGGTACCAAACTATTGGCAGAATTGAACATATGCCGCCTACAACCGGTGAATTATATTATATGAGAATGCTATTAAATATTCAAAAAGGTTGTACGTCATTTAATTCAATAAAGACAGTTAATGGGATTATACACACTTCATATCAAGAAGCATGTCGAACATTAGGATTGTTAGGTGATGATAAAGAATGGAATTACGCGTTAGCAGAATCTTCATTAACTGCAACAGCTCACCAAATGCGACAATTATTTGCTACAATTATTCAATTTTGTCAAGTTTCCAATCCACAAGCTCTACTTAAAGCGCATTGGCCAAATATGTGTGATGATATCTTACGTAAAATTCAATTAAAATTTAATATGCCTAATCTGACAATACTTGAACCTGAATTAAAAAACAGCCTTTTATATAAACTAGAAAAAATATTCAATATGTCATCTAAATCATTAGAAGACTATCAATTACCAATGCCAAATGCAGAAAAAATTATGCAACTTAATAATAAACTAATGCGAGAAGAACTTGATTACGACCGTGATGCGTTACGACAACAGCTTTCAAATCTCATAATTAAATTAAATAGTTGTCAAAAGAACATATACGATGAGGTAATCGAAGCAGTCGAGAAAACAATTTGTAGAACCTTCTTTGTCCATGGTAGTGGAGGAACTAGAAAAACTTTTTTATGGTATACGATAGCCACTAAATTAAGATCTGAAGGAAAAATTGTCTTAACCGTTGCTTCATCGGGTATCACTTCATTATTACTTCCAAATGGTAGGACAGCACACTCACAATATCAAATACCACTTCGTGTAGATAAAGATTCGATATGTTTCATAGACAAGGGCACTCATCTTGCAAAATTACTAGAGAAAACAGATTTAATTATATGGGACGAAGCTCCGATGTGTAATAAATATTGTTTTGAAGCGTTAGATCAATGTCTCTGTGATATTTTACCAAATTCTGATAACACACGTAGCGGTAAATTTTTTAGGGGGCATATCTATATTATTAGGTGGAGATTTTAGACAAATTTTACCAGTTGTACCAGGAGGAAAAAAAGAAGACATCATTCAAGCGTTAGATCAATGTCTCTGTGATATTTTACCAAATTCTGATAACACACGTAGCCGTAAACTTTTTGGGGGCATATCTATATTATTAGGTGGAGATTTTAGACAAATTTTACCAGTTGTACCAGGAGGAAAAAAAGAAGACATCATTCAAGCTTCATTAAATCATTCGTATCTATGCCGTTCACTTAAAGTATTTTGTTTAACAGAAAATATGAGATTATCAAAAGACGGTTTATCAAATGAAGAAAAAGAAAAACTTGCAGATTTTGCAAATTGGATATTACAGATAGGAGAAGGGAAACTACGATCAAATTATGATACAATTGATATAGATACGTCTTGGATTGAGATTCCCAAAGATTTACTCAGTACGTCTGCTGCAGATCCTATTGAATCAATTTTTCGAGCTACTTATCCGAACTTAAGTCTAAAATACAGAGATACAAATTATTTAAAAGAGCGTGCTATTGTTACACCACGAAATTTAACAGTTCATGCCATAAACGATTATATAATCAATTTATTACCAGGTGAAAAAACTACATACTTCAGTTCTGACACAATTTCATATGAGTCAGGCAACAACGAGAACATCAATCTTTTGTATCCTACTGAATTTTTAAATAAACTTGAAATTAATACCAGGTGAAAAAACTACATACTTCAGTTCTGACACAATTTCATATGAGTCAGGCAACAACGAGAACATCAATCTTTTGTATCCTACTGAATTTTTAAATAAACTTAAATTTAATGGCCTACCTACGCACGAACTAATATTAAAAGTTGGCATGCCAATTATGTTACTTAGAAATTTAAATCTCATATGCAGTTTATGTAATGGAACAAGATTAATTGTACCAAAATTATTCGAGAGATTAATAGAAGCAAAAATATTAACAGGCAATAATATTGGTCAAAATGTTTTTATTCCAAGGATTGTACTTCCCAAAAAAGAAAATAAATGGCCATTCACATTTAAAAGACGATAATTTCCGGTTAGACCGTGTTATGCAATGACAATTAATAAAAGTCAAGGTCAATCATTAAATCAAGTTTGAATATATTTATCAGAACCAGTTTTCTCTCATGGACAATTATACGTCGCCACATCAAGAGTTACGACAAAAGAAGGTCTTAATATTCTGATAAATAATAGCGATGACATACCGAATAATTATACAAAAAATATAGTTTATAGAGATGCATTACCAAATATTTAAAAAAAAAACCAAAAAAGACCAATTTGTTCAATGTTTAAAATAAAAAAGCATGATGAACCGCTACTTCACATGTGATAATGAGCTAGAGCTTATCCTTTGTTGACATGGCTTTATCCTTTCAACTCTTCCACCTTTCTAGAATTCTACAGATCCCACCCACACTAAATTCTTATCTCCCCACTTCATTCTCTCATCTTTTCCACCGTTCCGTTCATTCCAATCTTACATCAAAATCAGGCCCAAAATCAGCAAAATCTGGCTCATAGCTCTCACCACAAAAACCAGCTCAAGTATCTTCATAAATTTTGTCTTCACTTTTACATCAAAGACGACAATTTCGTTTAATTACACCTAACCCAACCTTTTTTTAAAGGGGGTTTACATACAAGAAGAACACGTCAGGGAACATCGCCGACAATACAATGTTAAGTCTGAGGTTGGTGTTTTTGTTTTTCCTAATTGCTTTCAAATATGGTTTTCAGTAGCTCACAATTACTTTCAGTTTAATATCAATATTGTTCTTCAATTTGGCTTATTATACGTCTCACACAGCTGGACAATAAGATGGAAATAACACCACTGACAGTGATAGCCCCATTCCAGCATAAATACATAATCAAAGTTCGTGTAACAAGGATCTGGATACCTAGAAAATACAGGACTGACGATTATGATGGACTGCACTTTGTGTTGGCTGATGAAAATGTAAGAAATGAGAGTTCTATACATAGTAACCGATTTTATTATGAAAATAAGTCTTAACACATCCGCACCATTGACTAAAACAGGGAGACTCCATTCACGCTCACATCAATGAAGATCAAGACATGGATATGAACTTGAAGCCAAAGGTGGGACAAGTATATGACATTTATCGTTTCTCTACTCAAGAAGAAACCTACGCACCCAGGATTCTACAAAATCAAACAGTGTTGCATTTCAGTGGAGCGACGCAATTTGTCAGACTAGACCAGGCCTCACCTTTGATTCCACAACACTCATTTCGGCTTATTGAATTCGAAGACCTGGAAACAGAGAGGGAGAACCAGACCATCCTGACAGGTGAATTCCGAATTTTTTTTTTTGATAAGGATGAGTCAAGAAAATTATTATCACACACAACTCTTATTTCTATATAGTGACCATAAATTTTCCTGTCATTAATGATTCAATAACACGTCCACTTCTGTGTTTTTCAATCTAAGACATATATGGCTGCATCAAGGTAGTCAAAGCACTACACGAACAAACTCTCAGATCCACAAATACAGTGGAAAAGAAATGTGAGGTCACTGTTCACAACCTGAGGTATGAATTCTACCAAATTTTCCATCCACGTTTATTAAGAATCTTCTAAATGACACTAACCTAATTTCACATACATAAAATGCAGAAGGGAATTCCTGAGAATCACTCTTTAGGGAGATCACGCTAAATCATTTGACATGGAAACCCTGCAACGATCACCCCCTCTTGTACTTGCTGTGTTCGCAGCCTTAAAACTTGGTGAATACGACAGTAAGTAGAAATTTTACACCACTGACTATTATTTTATAGTAGCCAACCATACACATTAACCTACTAACTCAATTTGAAGGATGTGTTGTGGCCACAAACTCAAATCATACATGCGTTTTCTTCAACTTGCCCCTTCCTATGGCAGACCAATACAAGATTGAGTGAGTCTTCTTCTCTTTCACTTTCTGAGATTGCATTGATTTCCATACCATACCATCATTATTTTCTAAACTTCCTTTATGTATTCAATACCAACTCCCAATCAACGAGTTCATAAATTCAGACATATGCATAGCTTTCCCACAAACTTTTGTTTCTGTTTTCAATCCGACTATAAGTGCTACTATATTGTATAAGATATATTTATTATAAGTGAAAATTGATTTGTATCAAGCATTAGTTTAAAACTCATACATAGTTGTTTTCAAACAATTTAATTGAATTACATCTTTTTTTATAGATTCTCCAAACCAGGAGATAGGGTGGAAATAATCGGCGACTACCAAATAGCTGGAGAACTTAATCAGGAAAAGCGCGTAACTGTGTTGGAATTAACTGCACTCAATCCACAAGAATACATGGTACTGATATAAAATATTGTTTCCATGCACTTGATAAATCTAGCATTTACATTGTTATCTAACCAAGTCTTTTATGTTTTAACAGACTAAAACTGTCCGGTGCAGCGCTGAAATCCTAAAATTTTCAGAAAATGGTTGGTGGTAGAGAACCTGCCCAATTTATGGGTGCTACGGACAACTGCAAAAAATAGAAGAGGAAGGCAACCGATATAGATGTATGAAACATGAGCTGCAAAAACCACGACCAAGGTAAATAAGTGAATGCTAAAATATTACAGTTCCAGTTTTAATATTTCAATTTAATCAGATGTTGGTGTTTTGCCTCATGTCAATTCAATTCTTTTCCCTAATCTGCAACTCATTGTTATGAATTGAGTGTTCTGTGCATCAAGGTTGCATTTAAAGTTTTAACTTCAGCTATACATTATTCAAAATTTTAAGATGAAAAATTTACAAACTACTTATAATAGAGTGTCTTTACACCTTAGTTTACCAGAATATACCTGAAATAACCCAATCTTATGAACATTATACTTTGCAATGCTTATACAGCTACAGTGTGAGGATGACAATTAAAGATGAGCTATGTTGGGCAACATTAACTTTGATAGGAAAACAAGCTGAACAACTTTTTAGCAACACGTGTGAAGAACTTTTGGCAAAGAGGAGATATGAGACTGAACAGTCACTGCCTGAGGAGATAGTAGACACAATCGGTCAAGTACACCTATTTGAAATCCAAATTAAACTCAACCACGAGCTGGTGGTTAAAGGCATCACTCCAAACCCTATAGATGTGGAACCAACTGCCACAACACCGAACGAGCCGTACTCGGATAAAAAGAGGATATCTGAATCAAGTCGGAGGTCGCTTTTCAAACCAGATTCAGAAGAAGAAAAAATTAGAAGGTAAACATATTAATCTGTTACATTGACAATTATTTTAATTTCTAAACTCTATACTTAAATTGATAATTCATACGTATGTAGTCTTCCATTCTAAAAACCATATTCTTTATAAAAATCTCCCATAATTGATTATACTATAAAAATTGTTTTTATGGTTGATATGATTTTAAACAAACTTTTGACAGGCAAGAAGAGACTGCATAAAGAATGATTTAATATCAATGACCTTTATAACTGCTGCGATATAACATCTTCTCTTTTTGACAACAGCCTGTTGACTGCCTGGAGTTTTTGACTAACAATGATCCGTAGGAGCGTTTACTTTTAGTGCACAATATCGGATCATGGCACAGCTATTTTTGCCAAATGAAAGCAGTTTTTCTAAGCTTTTGTATAATGTATACTTGTAGTAATCATAATATGATGTATATTCTAATCAGACCATATTGTATATTATAATGTGTGTTATATATGTTAAATTATTAAAATTTATATTAGTATTAATTCGCTATTTAGTTTGTATATTGCAATTGAAGCACCCGCGGCTGGCCGCGGGCAACCTATCCTTGTGAATACAATTTAAAAGATATCTAGTGAACTGGACACATTAGAGCGACTTTGTATTACTAAGTGACGTGTCTCGCCTAAGCGAGCATCAAGCAATAATAACCCTACAATCGTTAGTAGTATAGACATAAGTAGGGATCGTTCTAAGCCGGGGATTAAAGATACCTGAAATATGAGAATGTTAACACAAATAACACAAACACATATGCACACAATTGTCACACTTATATACATATATACATATTCACACGAAATCAAGGGGGATTGAGATGAGGTTCGGCATCAAGAGCTGCCCTAAAGCTAGGCAAGAAAATAAATCATAAATTACTATTTACAAGTTTGGTCGACATCTTTCACACAAAGCACTCATCAAAAACTATCATAACACGTAGAAAATCACAAATAAGACTCAAGGCAAACATGCAACAAAATATTCTAGATTCAACTTAGTTCCGACCTAATTAGCTCCTACAAGGTTTCACTAATCGATTTTAGACTTCTCAAGCACTTTAAGGTTTTCTATTAAAGCCTAACCCTGAAGATTTATACTAAACATATTTGAAGAAACTTACAAAGTCGAAAACAAACATGCCAAGTAATTAAGTTCAAAGTCTTTTTAGTCGGAGACAAGTCAACAAGCAAGGCGTCACTCTTCTTATTACTACGTAAGTTCTTTTAAACCACTCGAACCTAAAAACAATTCAAGCTAAAACAATGATACATTCGAATTAACCTAAATTATTTTGTTAAGTGAGACCGATACCCTACACACTGCAGTTGCATAGACTACAAATCTTTAAGGCACACGGATTTTAAAGAACAAACCAAGTTAAGAAAACAATCAAATTGTGAACATGCTTCCCTAAGACTAACCTACGATTTCTACATATTAAGTTTACATATTATCTCTTTAAGAACAACCAATTTCGACATTTAGAATTAACAAATAAAACCAAGATACAAAATTTTACTTTCATATTAAACATGCAAAACCAAACAAACTCATTGTTCTTACATAGACATAATAACAAATACCAAAAGAACATACAAACCACATAGACATAGTTTAGTAAAACGATAAAATTACAAGCCGAAGGGAGTAGATCACACATTTAGACACCTTAGGGCAGCAGCTCGGTTGATCTTGATGGAGGATGAAGATGGGTACGGCAGGAATTTTTATGGGTGGTGGAGGTGGTGTTTCGGCAAGGCTTTTATCTAGGACTTAAGGTAGAATATATGGTAAAGCTTTGGACTTGTGTTTTGGCTTAAGATGTGACTCTCATTTATGATGGGTGCCGGCCTCTATTTATAGGAAAAGGGAAAGGCTGATTTGGGAGAGTTTTCCTTGCTCAAAACGGGATAGAAATCTTCAATAAATAAGGTTTCTCAATCCGAGTTGGAATAGGTTTTTCTCTCCTAATTGAACAAAGAAACTCTTACTTGGCCGGCTTATGATTTCTTCTTTGATGTTGCAAAGCTCTTTGAAATGATTTGGCACGCTTGCAGCCGCTTGAAGACATTACCGGAAATTCCTCTCTGCTCGCGAGTACAGACTTTGCTAGTATCGGGTACTGGCGAGGCTTCTTGGTGGCGAGTCTGGGCTTCTGGCGGGTAGCGCGAACATGCATGCTGGCATGCGCGGATGATTGGCGAGCGTATATGTGCAAGCTGGCGAGCTAGTGTTGGCCGCTGAACTTCTGGCAAGTGAAGATGTTGGCGAACGAGACTGATGGCGAATATAAGCTTCTAGCGAGCATAGTTGTTAGCGGCCGATCTTCTGGCGGGTAGGGTTGTTTGGCGAACAAACAACCGCTTGGCGAGCGAGCTCTGGCGAGCGAGATTGTTGGCGAGTATAAGCGAAGCTGATTTTCTTCCTTCTTCTCAGCAGATCTGACCTTTGCGACTTTAACCGAATATAACTTTTTCTTCAGTGCTCCGATTGATCTGTATTTTTGACACAAAACTCATTAACAAGCCAATAACATGCATATCAAATTTCAGTAAATTTGGAAAACGATAAGTCACGATTCTATTCATCTCAGAATCACGAAAAAGACATATTTTTCATTATTTTCCAGAATTCTTAAACTTAGTCATTTTTCAGACTCTAAAACATATATTTCCAAAACTCTACCAAAATGACACTAAATTATATTATGACTCTATCTTAGATAAATAAAGGTTAAACAAAGCATAAATGAGAGCGTAAACACATTAATATCGTCGCACATTGTGCTCCTATCACTAAAGAAGAGAGCATCACTACTTTCTAGTTCTAACACTAGTCTTCTTGGCCCTTTTCATCATTTTGCTTCTTATTTCTCTTCCCATGACTCTTACCCTCCAATCAACTTTTCCAACGGAAAAAACAATATATCCCACAGACAATCCAATTACCATTCCACATCCATAACCCATCCATACTATTTTCCAATCAAGACCATTCATATCACCTTCTTGCTGATCAAACGATGGTGGTTGAGTTGGTTCGGGTGCTTTGTCCTTGCTACATTTTTCAGACACTGGATATTCACACAACCCCAAATTTCCACTGTATGAATCATTTTCTGTATCAAACTGATTCCCACGAGGTATTGGCCCGACCAACTGGTTTTCTGATAGGTTTAACTTAGAAAGCGACGTCAAATCGGCTAGTTGCCTTGGGATCTCACCAGAAAGCGTGTTTGAGGAGACGTCCGGCCATTCGAGATTGGTCAAGTTACCAAAGGTGGATGGAATAGGACCTGTAAGCTTGTTACTAGAGAAGTTGAGCCCCTTCAATGATTTGAGCTCGCCAATCACCCCCGGAATCTCTCCTTTGAAAACATTGTTTGAAAAATCAATGGTTGTGAACATGGTCTGTATTTTGACCAGCTCAAACTCCAAGCCTTTCATTACCACTGTGACTGTGTCTTGGTAATAGTATTCTCCCATGTAATTCAGCTCATCATCTTGCACGTTTTTCATAGCCATCAACTTCTGAAAGTACTTCTTTGGCAGAGGGCCACCAAACTGATTGTGGGAAAGGTCGATGATTCGCAGTTTCTGGAAGGGAACTGTTGTCTCAGGACTGCCAATTGGACCATACAGTCTGTTAGATCTCAAGATGAGAACCTGCAACTCCGGAAGAGACTCCAACCAATTCGGGAAAGTATCGTTTATCCTGTTGTCTCCCAAGTCTAGAACTTCCAGCTTTCTGCAATTGAGTAGAGACTGTGGCAGTGTCCCTTCCAATTGATTCCCATGAAGGTTAAGATTCCTGAAGAAGTTCCCCTTTGGGAATGTCGAAGGGATCTTGCCACGAAATTGATTCATATGCAAATCCAAAACTGAGAGTTTTGAACTCAAATTCCCTATACATTGTGGAATCCTGCCACTCAAGCTATTGTTAGATAAGTCAATTACTTTGACAGAAATCAGGTTGCAAATGGTAGATGGCAATGCTCCAGTCAATCGATTGTTTGACATGGAAAAGAAGTATGTGGAAGGTGATGGAATAGGAAGTTTTCCTTTCAACAAATTGGAGCGAAGGTCGAGAATATTTATATTCTTCCACAGAAATTGTTCTATACTACCCGTCAAGAAATTGTGAGAAAGATTAAAATATGACATTGAATTTCTCCCCACTTCCAACACCCAAGTTGGAAAGTTGCCTTGAATCTTGTTGCAGGAAAGATCTAGGGATGTCAACTGGGTTGAGGTTCTCAGGAAGTATGGAAACTGAGTTATATTGCAACAAGTCAAGTGCAGTGATGAAAGTTCAGGCAATGTATAATTACTGGAGTTTTGAAAACTCACCATTAGATGATTACATGAAAGATCAAGATTGGTGAGACTTTGGAGATTTTGGAACTTTTCAAACTTCACAACGCCACTCAAGTTGTTTGAGGATATATCGAGGTCGCTAAGTTTCACGAGTCCATAGATCGAACTCGGAATCATGCCATGCAGCTTGTTATGACTTAAATCAAGATTCCACAAGGAAAGAGACTGGAAATCACTGATGCTACCAGATAATTTGTTGTTGCTGAGAGTTAGATATTCCAAAGATGGCAAAGAATATACCCAAGATGGTATAGTTCCCCTAAGTGAGTTATTGTACAAACTGAGTATGACCAGACCCAAAGGAATAGAACCAACAAGTTGCTCCTTAGAAGGATCATGTAAAAATGAAGATTCTTTTGTGGAATTACCATGAATTTCTGGAAGTTCACTCACAAACATGTTGTTTGAAAGATCCAAGGCAATGAGTTTCTCAAGGTTTAAAAGTGACCATGGTATCTGGCCACCAAAACTATTGCCAGAGAGATCCAAAAACATGAGTTGTGTGAGGTTACCGGATAATTCAAGATGCAATCTTGCAAAATTGCAATGCTGAAGAAACAAAACCTTCAAAGATTTCAAACTGGTGGTCAAGAAATGCAGATCTATCGAAATTTTAGTTTGAGAGAGTCTCAAGTCATTCAGTGGACTACTCCAATTAGAATGTGGTGTATAACCTGTGAGATTAGTGTTTTGACTTAAGTCAAGTTCTTCAAGGTTGGGTAGGTGGAATACAGTCTCTGGGAACTTCCCACACAGGTTACAGTAGGAGAGCGAAAGTGAAGTTAAAGAAGAAGATAAATTCAGGAAGGAGTCAGGTACAACTGAAGACATGTCAACAAGATAGAGAGAGCACTCTAAGGCTGGTGAGGTTTCGAGCAATTCTTTTCATGCTAAGTGTGTCTATTGTTGTTTTTTCATAGGAATTTAAAGAAAGTGATCCGGAAGATGGCCTAAGTGAAACCAGTTTGGAAAGGTGGGAGATCTCGTGAGGGATTTTACCTGTGAAGTTGGAATCGGCGAGGTGAAGGTGTGTCATACTTACAAATCCACCAAACTTGGAAGAAATGGAAGAACCCATGAAATCATTGAAAGATAAGTCTAGCATCTTCAGATGACCAAGAGAGAATAAGCTGCTGTTGGAGTGAAGTATTTCCTGAAGCTCACTAAAACTAAGGTCAAGACCGCTCACGTGACCAGTGATCCTGTCGCATGTGACACCACTCCATGTGCAACAGTCTTCATCTTTTTCCCATGAATCTCTCTTAGGAGCAGAGAAATCAGCAAGAAAATCATTGGAGAGCGATTAACAGAAAATGAGTTCTTGAATTGAAGTAAAGCAGAACTCTCATCAGAATGACACATAAGCCTTGGAGAAGAAGGAAAAGTGAAAGAGTTAGATGACGATAATGAAAGGCTTAATTGAGAGGTAAAGAGCAAGAACAGGAGACAGAGCCAAGAGCACCACCAAACCCTCTTCTCTTAGAAGATTGAAAATACGTCTATAAAAATTTCTGTGAGAATTTTATGTACCAACTACCAAGTTAAGTTCTTTATATTGTGGAGATTTATATGCAAGGTAATACAATTGCATAGAAATTTCTTAAGAATACAATGATATATTGTATCATATAAAGGCATGAGTGCATGTAATTCCACAACAACTAGCTAGGAAGACTTGTCCACAACCAGAGACGGAGCCAAAGTTCTAAAATACTCTGGGTTAGATTTTACTTTTATAAAAAAAAATTAAAATTATTATTATATAACTGATGAATGTAGCCAATATTTATGTGACCAATGTAGCAAATGTTGGATTGTTTCAGAAAATTAATAAATGTCATGGTCTCCAGAGGATAATGGTACTAGGGTGGACTTAAAAAGATTCCAAAAACCTTAATTAATGTTGTTGTGAGAGCCTCAAGCTACCATTTTTTAGCCATTTTTTATATGTGGTATAAGTATAACTCAAAAAACCTACTTATTTCATATATACATAAGTACATAATTTATTATATTTGAAAAAAAAAACCAAAAAAAGTCTCTGGGCTGTAGCCCATAGAAGCTTGTACTATCTTCCGTCCCTGTCCACAACAAACACAAAAATTGATTATGTAATGAATGGTGTCGTTGACTGCTGAGCAATTGTCTTTTCTTTGTGGAATATTATGTTTGACTCAATGACCTCCTCAGAATTTATTCAAGACTTTTTTTTTTTTTATTTAATTTTTTTTTTTTATGAAGACTTGGTTTGTTTCACATTAAGGGAATAAAGGCATAAAATCTCAATTTAATTAGATTTCAATATTCATTTCAAAATTTGTCTCTCTGTAAAGTAGGTGGAAGTATTAAATGGATCCGCTTTTGAATAATTCACAGACTTCTCAAAGCACTAAGAGCAAAGATCAGTAGCAAAAACATATATCAGGATAAGAAAATGGATTTTTGAATCAACACTAAGCTAATCCTTCTATGTATCTTGATGGATTTCACATGCCACAACACCATCCTTTGAAGGAAATCTGAAATCCGAAATTATATCCCTAGCTAATTAATTTAACAAAATGTTACAAGTTCTTCAAACATTTAATTTCTTTTGAGTCAGTTTCCCCAGAAAACAATTGCTAGAGTCAATTCCGAATTTAAAAGTAACCTATCTTATACTTCTGTGTAGTTTGAACTGTAAGATTGAAGTTATTAGGTTTCACTACCAGAAAATTCAAAATTCAAAAAGCAGAACCATGTGTAATTGATGTACACAAACAGATAACAAATACCCTATTTACAATGACAAGTTCTTCTTTCTGATTATAAATGCTGGTTATTCTTTTTATTGGACAAGTAAGAGTAACAAAGAGATAATATGGTTTTCAACAGAAAAAAGAAATCCCAATACAGAAAATCTTCTAGCATTTGGGCCATATTTACAAATTCAAAGAAATAAAGACAAAAAAGAGCTGACACAAACTTAGCCAGGAAAAGGATGAAGCAATAACTAAAAATTGTCCCAAGGAGCCTCATAATCTATAATGCAGCTGATGTGCTAAGAATTTTAACTGGAAATTTATCATTTCGAGCATTCTTCAAAACATCACTCTTCAAACCAAGAACAAACACTATTAATTTTAATTTTTAATGTTTCTTTGGTCCTACAACAAGTTGAGCCTCATTTTGTGCCAATTACCGTAATAGACTATGTAAAGTATGGTCAAATAGCTTTTCACACTACCAGATAGGGTAGATTATGGTCCTAATAAATTTGGCTTTTGTTTATAATATGTTACAAGTTCTTATCCTTCAATTTAACTGATTCCATAGTCCCATGAGCAGTCCTATAACCAGATTTCCCTCCAAAAGATGTGGATTTGACTGATGTGAGCAGTTCTTACTTCTTACGGGTCACATTCAAACCTCCCTCGATAATTTGACTAATATGGAATCGTTGGCCATTGCCTGATGTGACCTCCTATGGATTAAGCCTTTCAGAAAATAAACTTGTCAGATCCATACTGTGTGGGAAGCAGCTTACTACATTGGATATGCGGATATCTACTTTTCCAAAACACGTATCAATGAGGAGGCACATCCATCTTCCTTCCTCCAAAAAGATGATCTGGAGAAAAAGAAGAGATCTGATTGGAAGTAGTTTTCATGGCTTATGAACTTGAAATAGTAACAGGATTGTCTATGGGTTATCTAGCATTCTCAAACTGAAAACCTGATTGTATTATCGTATTATCAGCTAGGGACAAAACCTTTTCGGAAGATAACTACTATCTAAACTGGTGAAGTGACCAAAACTGAGTTATTTGTTCTTCCAAGTGTTCCTAAACTAGGAATTAGCTAGGGACCATGTATTTCTAACTAGTTGGGAGTAGGTTCCAAAGTCAACATTCATGTGGCTCTATCTAAAAACCTTTCACTACAATGCATTGTATACATATTGAAATAAACGAAATCCATAACAGAACATAGATCAGTCAAAGCATGAAGGCGAAACAACAACCTGAGTTTCAGTGAAAACTAAACACAGGAATATGAAGCAGAGCAAACAGTGCAAGTTATTTTGAAGCATTCATCAGGCAATATAGAGCTATTAGTTATGAAACAAGAATCTGGGAGTAAATGACGAAATGAACAGAACCTGTTGCGCAGACTGGATTTCAAAGCAGGGTTAGAATAGACAGACAGGTCGTCATGCCCATCATCCGAAGCTTTCCAATGTTTGAGTAGATTACCAGACCAGATAACTGAGAGCTTAGCAGAACTTGCATAGTTCGGACTTGAGAGTTAGGACTTAGGACCCAACAGAATTTTTGAGCAGAAAAGTTGAGGAGGTATCTGAATAGGGACTGGAGTCGCGATCGCCTGATTCACCCAGCAAAACCCCGGCGAATACAACATTTGTTGTTACGACTTACAGTATTACGAGGCTTTATACTGTATAGTGTATTGTCCGATTATTATTTTTTATTTATTTTTATCATTAGTAAGTAGATAAAAACACAACGCTAAGGACTAGAATGCTAGGCAAAAAATACACAATAACTTACACACTACCCACTGAAGTGCACGACAAAAAGAAGCTATTGGTAGGGCTTTAACCAATATAAATACTACATAAAATTACATTTGATACGATCTAATCAAGTAACTAAAAAATAATACTACTAACTTTTAGAGAAGCGAACTTGTAGCGGATGCGCTCGCAACCCTCAATCATTCTGTTGTTAATCCCACAAGTTGGGGTTTGATTTCCCTTCTGCTGTTGGAAAGGCTCTTAATTTCGCCCTCTTTGGTACAAGTTATATAAGAGGATCTTCTTTGTAGTTCCTTAATCCTTTAGCATAAAAAAAATAAAATAAAAACGCTAAAAGCTAATCCAACACTATTTAGTCTAGTGGTATAGTCTATTTTTTGTAAGTAGGATGTTGTGAGTTTGACTCTAACCAAATTCGTTGTAGCATTATGATAGAACAAAATATGTGCTCCGCCAAAACAGGAGCGGCACATCACCGATCCTTCTCTAGGGTTTTGGCAACAGGACGATGGCGGCGATCACTCTATCGGAGTTCGGCTTCTCAAGGTTGGCGGGGGCTGGTGGGGATTTCGATCGTCGTTTGGAAGTCTCATTCTCTGGCCTCGACGCGCTTCACTGGCGGAAGGCAGAGAAACTCTACAGTTTCCAGTCGGCGGCTTTCGACGGCGGCAGATCTGCAAAACTACTACTTTCAGGCAGCAAATCTAGGGGAGACGAGAGTCGATCTTGGGGAGACGAGCCAGGCGGCACTACTAGTTCGTCAGGATGATCTAGCCGGTCGTGCCAGATCGAGCTCCATCACTTGGCGACCTGGCCGGAGGACAGGTGATGTTATCCTGGTTGGTATTGGTCTGGTTGGCGTCGAATTCGACGGTGTTGCTCTTGTGGAGTTAGAGCATTGGTTTGGGTTGGATAGGGAGGCCGACGCTGTCGGTTTTCTTTGGAAGCCTGATGAGTTTTGGGAGCTGCCGACGGTGGTTGTCCTGGCGGTCGTGGTGGGTACTATTCTGCTGCAGAAAGTTTTTGTGCTAGGGTTTGCTGGCGGAATTGAGTCTGGCTTAATTTGGGCCTTCACTCTAGTTTGGATTTGGTTGGATTGGATCTTTATGGCCCGAAGCAAGATCTAGTTTTTTTTTTTTTTGGATCAAAGGCAGACTCTCTCGTATGGTTGTTATTTTTAATCTCTCTTCTATATGTAGACAAGTCTGTGAAAATAAAAGAGCTATAAACGGTCTTTAGAAGGTGAATGTAAGTTTGATTATTGGGTACCTAGGTGTCAGATAGGTATTTGGTACTCATATGAGTAATTCTTTTTGTCGGCCCTCACGGGTGTTTTATTCCTTGTACTGTTAGCTGAGTAATATATTTTGACTACTGATTCAAAAAAAAAAAAATTGTTGTAGCATTTAAGTTATTTATCATATTTAAAAAAAAAACACAATACTCTTAAAGAGACATACAAAATAAGTTTATAATACCAACTGTTTCTGCACAAACCTGTAGGCCTGGTAGAGACAGATGAATCCAAGCGTGATCTCTCGTAAACCTACTTACTAAGGGGAATACCGGGCGGGCCGGTCTTCTCCTCTCCGATGCCTAAGTTAGTATAGTTGGAATAGATATAACTTAAGCACGTATATAAGCGGTAGGAAGGATCAGTTACCTATTAATGAGGGTAGTTGAGGCCTTTATATAGGTGGCTGGGAGTGAAGTCTGGCATTACCCTTCGATGTGGGATTGGTTCCCTTCTGTTTGCACACCAAAGGGCAGCTCCGGTGACCTCTTTGGCAGGCAGGCGCCCCCGGTCCCCGGGCCCCTGGTAGCAGGATAGACTGCTGGACCCCGAGGCCGGGTGCTGGTGATCCAGTCCCGGGCCTCGGGCCGGCCCCTGGTACACTAGCTGCGGGTCTGTGGGCCTGCTGTAGCCCCTCTGTGGCTACTGTCAACAAGTCCCCCAAGTTCCCGGTCAAGTGCAATCTTGAATGGGGACTTAATCTGTCTTGCTCTTGTCCCGCAGACCCGCAGGGTTACCAACCCAACGGTGCCCAGTCCCCCAAGTCCGTATTGAAGATTGGGCGTGACCGGGCGTTGTGCTATATCGGGATGAGCCGGAAAGTGCCTGGGACCTCGACCGGGCGTTCTGCCATATCAGTACGAGTCAGAGAGTGCATGGGACCTCGACCGGGCATTCTGCCATATCGGTACGAGTCGGAGAGGGCATGGGACCTCGACCGGGCGTTCTGCCATATCGGTACGATTCGGAGAGTGCTAGCCTGCGGGAAGGCCTGTTGGTGCGTGGAATGAGCCAACAGGTGCCCCCGGTGTTGCGGTCATACTGAAGCACCGGTCAACACTTGCTAGTTCTCAGCTTTTGTTGGAATAAGCGTGAGGTAAATGTGCAGGTTTGTTAGCCTACGGGGAGACTTGTTCTGTGTTAGAGAAACAATCTGCCCGGTGGGGTGGCGTTGAGATAACGAGTCTCGCCATGTATCCCCAAATGTATCACAGTTCAGTGTGATGCAGGGTTTTTATCCTACTGGACAAGAGTACGTGTGTTAGATGTAAACTCGCCCGGGTTTATAAAGCCCATGCGTTTGGAAGCCTTGAGTTGTTGCTGGCTCGTTCTTGCCCGTAGGTGAAGGAAAGTGACTAAACCGGTGGAATGCTTTGGAGTCGTTTGAATGTCACATGCCCGGTGGAATGTCATGGGACTAGTTGGATTGGCCGATTGGATGCTACATAACCGGTGAGATGCTGCGGAGCCGGTTGGATACTTCATAACCGGTGAGATGCTGTTCATTGGCTCGAGGTTGACTTCTTGGGGAAGTGAGGGGAGTGGACGCCTCGTCCTGCGCTCCTATCTCCCCTAATTGCTGCTTGTAGGTGGGACAGGTGGCTGACATGCAATGGAGGGGAGAGCCCATCAGTCCCATCAGTTATGATGGTATGGGAACCTTTACCGAAGTTGGGACACGTGTCGGCAAGGAACGGTCTGAGATGAAGGGGATCTGCGGCTGGGGTTGCCTCTCTTTTATGTTTGCCCTATTTATCATCCCCTCTGCTCTCCTCCTGCCATACCTTGCTGCTCCTTGCCCTTTGCCTGTTGTTTGTCTGTGTTGCTATTTTGCTATAGCGCTAACTTCCGTTATTTAGGCTTTATGGCATCTGGGAGTTCGGCGAATCCTGTCGGTTCCGGCCGTGGGTTGATGGGAGGGCCCTTGAGGTATGAGCTACTGGATGGCGACAGGGTGATTTTCTGTGACGAGCCAACCAGAAGCATGTTTGAGAGAGAGATAAGGGACTTTCGGGCGAAGTGGGACATTGATTCCTCCGTTAAGCTTCGAGGCCTGTATCCCGGGGAACTGGCCTGCAACCCGGAGTCGGGTTGGGTTGCCGTTTTTGATGATCAATTTCGGCACGGACTATCTCTGCCGCTGCCGAAGTTTGTCCAGTATATGCTGAGCAGTATAAATCTTTCCCCAGCTCAGCTGCCTAGCAACCAGTGGAGGCAGTTGCTTGGCCTCAGGTGCCTATTCAGCCTGAGCAATATGGACTGGCCCACGGTAAATGAGTTTCGGGCACTGTACAAGGTTCTCTACTGCAAAAAGGCCCTGGCCTGCGGTTGTCTTAACTTTGTCGCGCAGAACTTCGATCCTGCCATCACTCACCTGCCGTTGTCGGTTTCGAATGTGTGGAGGAGGTCGGTTGTGATGGCCGGGGGCAGGTGGCAGCGTAGTTCAAGGAACTTTCAGGTGCCCGGGGCTTATCAATCGATCGGAGATCAGTCGTACCGGTTGGTGGACTTGGAGAGGCAACGGTTAGCCCGGCTTTTTGTTTGCTGGGACATTCTGGGCCGGAGCTCCTACAATTTTATCCGGTGGAATGTGCTGGAGATATGCGAGATGGGGAGAAAGCCTGGTAAGGTACCTTGTACTGTTGTCTTGCAGGGTCGCTTTTATTCTGACCGCTCGGTTTATCGATTTGCAGCTAATGCCCCCCGGCTCGCTGTTCGGAGCGAGGAGACCGTCGAACCGGATGAAGAGCTTGTGGCTCAGAGGTTGATGGAGATGGGGGAGATGGCTTCGAAAACCGTTGTAGATCCGGTCACCCTAGAGTGCACGGTGCATAACAGGCTTGTCTCGCTCGTGTTTCCGGACTCCCACTACGGCAGGCGGTCGGGCAGTGAGGATAATGCCCTACTCGTTATCCGGGAAGTAAGGTCGGTGGGCCTACCGGGTCCGGAACCTCTAGCACGGCCGATGGGGGTACGGGCCCTGCGAGAGAGAGAGGCAGCGGAGATGCCTGGGTACTGTAGAAGCGATCACGGTGAAGCCCCGGCGAAGAAGGCGAGGACGTTTGATGCCGGGGCGTCAAGCTCGGCTGGTGGGGGGTCGGCATTAGTTCCGGTCGTGGAGACCGACGGCCGAAGGAGTTGGGGGCCGGAAGCCGATCGTAGTTCCGGTGGTGGTGGTTTTGGTAGGTTCGTGGCATCTACTATTGAAACTTTGGGACTTGATCGGGAGGGCCCTGGAACTGGGCAACCGGGCGAGAGCAGGGCGAAGCCCGTGGAATTAGCTCTTCGGGTAAGTGTGTTTTCTGCACTTCCGTTCCCCTTTGTGGTACGAGTTAATGTTCATTTTGCGTACCTGTGCCAGCTGGTTAATAGCCTTTACACCGCCGAGCCTAGATGGGAGGCTGCGGTTTTGGAGAAACAAGTGGAGGAGCTTACTGTGCGGCTATCCTTGGCGGAAGCTAAGCTTGCGCATGAGAGAGAGGAGGTTGGTCGGCTGAAAACTGAGCTCGCGCAAGAGAAAGAGGAAACCGGTCGGCTGAAAACTGAGCTCGCGCAAGAGAAAGAGGAAACCGGTCGGCAGACAACCGCTCGGGAAGCGAGGAATGCGGAGTTGGAGGCGATCGTTTTGGAGCTGCAGACCCAAATGATAGCAGTCGTCAAAGGAGGGGAGAAGCTCGCGGAATCCCGGCTTGCTGAAGTGGCTGATAAAGCTGTCGACGACTTCCGGGAGTCGGTGGAGCTTGAAGAGATGCTGGAGGACGCCCGTGCGAAGGGCATAAATGATGCCTATCTGGAGTGGAGGGAGAAAGGGTGGCTTGATGCTGAGCGGATGGAGGCTGATGTAGCCCTGGCTGAGATGGCGGAGCAAGAGCTCTCTCTCAAAGCTGGCGGGTCAGGGATTAGGGGCTCCGGCGGCGCTGACTAGCGGTAGTTTATTCTAAATGCAATAACTGTGTATTGCAATGTTGGTGCCAAATACATTATTGTCCCTTTATGACCGATTTCATTTAGGGTAGAACCGCAGGTGCTGGATATTCCACGGGCGGGTGGAATAGATGCCTTCGGCGTCTATGATGTGGAATATTGCCGGGCCCGCAGCTGCGGTGATTTGGTAGGGCCCTTCTCACGTTGGCTCCAAGGCCAGCGGTTTTTTCTGAACTTTCTTCATGACCCAGTCCCCCACTTGTAATTTCCTTTCCCGGACCCTTCTATCATAGTACCGAGCGACCCGTTGCTTGTAGGTTTGGTTTCGCATATGCGCCTGGTCGCGCCGCTCTTCTATGAGATCCAAGTTGAGCCGTATGCCCTCGGCGTTTGTTTGGTTGTCGTAATTCTCGACCCTGCCGCTGGGCATATTAGTCTCTATAGGGAGTACCGCTTCTCTCCCGAATGCCATGCAGAACGGGGTCTCCCCTGTTGCCTCGGCTGCTGTCGTCCGGATGGCCCATAGAACCGCGGGGAGTTCCTCGGCCCAACATCCCTTCTTGGCATTCAGCCTTTTCTTGAGGAGGGTTTTGATAATCTTGTTCACCGCTTCCACCTAGCCGTTGGTCTGCGGGTGTGCCACTGAGGCAAACAACATCTGGGTCCCCATAGAGGCCGTGTATTGGATAAGATCAGCATTGTTAAACTGTGTCCCATTATCCGTGACTATAGTTTGCGGCACCCCGAACCTGCAGTAGATGTTCTTCCACAGGAATTTTCTTACCCGCTCCTCAGTGATCTTTACCAGGGGTTCCGCCTCGACCCACTTAGTCTGATAGTCCACGGCCACAATGGCGTATTTGTATTGTCCCACAGCTATTGGAAAATGGCCGATGATGTCTAGTCCTCATTGTGCGAACGGCCATGGCGCTAACAGAATTGATAATGCGATTGCCGGGACATGGGGTGTAGAGGCGTACATGTGGTACTTGTGGCAGCCACCTGATATTCTTCTTGATGCTGCTGCCATGTCTGGCCAAAAATACCCCGCCCGGAGCGACTTGTGAGACAAGAACCGGGCGCCAGAGTGATTACCGCATACTCCCTCATGGATTTCTCGCATGATAGCCTCTCCTGCCTCCTTAGTGACACACTTCAGCTGGGGGAAGCTGTGCCCTCTTTGGTACAACTTGTCGTTGAGGAGGCTGTACCTGGGGCACCGGAGGTGTAGCCTCCTAGCCTCCACCGCATCCTGGGGGCTGGTTTTGTCAGCCAAGTATCTAACTATCGGATCCATCCAGCTTGGTGGCGCCTCTTCTACCGCAAATATCTCGGAGATGGTCTTGCTTATACTCGGTTTCTGGAGGGTTTCAATTTTAGCTCTTCGGTACTCCGGAGGGTAGTTTCCGGTTGCCAACCTTGCGAGGGCGTCTGCATGCCTATTTGCCTCTCGGGGTATATGCTGGATCGTGGCACCCTGGAATGGCTCGATCAGGGCCTTGGCCAAAGCTTGGTAGGAGGCTAGCTGGGGTTCCTTGACTTCGAATAGCCCGTTCATCTGGTTCACCACTAGGCTCGAGTCGCTGTATATGTCCAGGGATGGGATTCCCATCTCCTTGGCTAGTTGTAAACCGGCTATGAGGGCCTCATATTCAGCGGCGTTATTGGAAGTGTTGAAGAGGAACCGTAGGGCATACTCGTACGATTGGCTATCGGGCGAGGTTAGCATGACGCCGGCTCCGCTTCGATTACTCATTACGGAGCCGTCTACGTAAAGCTTCCAACCGTTGGGGAGGCCTGGTTCGATCTTTACAGCCTGAACTGCCTCCTTGCCCTCGTACCGGCCGGGGTGCGCTTCTGCCACCATTGGGGTGAGTTCACATATGAAATCCGCAGATGCCTGTCCCTTGATAGCCGTTCGCGGAGCATAAGTGATGTCGAACTCTCCCAATTCAACTGCCCACCGTACGAGCCTGCCGCTGATGTCCGGTTTTTGCAGGATCTGTCGCAAAGGGTGATTGGTATATAGGGTGATGGAATGAGCCTGGAAATAGTGCATGAGCTTTCTGGCACTAACGATCAGGGCCAGAGCCAACCTCTCAATGTCGGGGTACCGGCCCTCGGCTCCGGTAAGTCCCTTCCCTGCATAATATACCGGGAGATCGAGCGTGCCCTCCTTCCTGACGAGAGCCACGGAGACGGCCGCTTCGGATGCAGCTATGTAGAGGTATAACATCTCGCCCGGCACTGGTTTGGATAGGAGAGGTACTGCAGGCAGATACGTCTTGATGGACTGGAATGCCGCTTCATGCTCCGCCGCCCAGTGGATTTTCTTGAACTATTGTGCTTTGAGCAGTTTAAAGAGTGGGGCGCACTTATCGGTCAGGCGGGAGATGAATCTGGCCAGGGCGGCCAGCCGGCAGATCAGCATTTGGACCTGGTTTCTTTCCCCTGGTGTTTCCATGTCTAGGATTGCCTGGACCTTCAGCGGGTTAGCTTCTATCCCTCGCTGGCTGATGATGTGGCCTAGGAACAAGCCCTCTGAAATCCCAAAAATGCACTTCTTCGGGTTCAAGCGCATTCCAAACTTGAGCATCTTACCGATGACTACCGCCAAATCTCGGACGTGGGCCCCTGCAGTCAAGCTCTTGACCAGCATGTCATCTACGTATATTTCCACCGTTTTACCCATTTCTTGCTCCAGCATGCGATTCACCATCCACTGGTAGGTGGCTCCGGCATTCTTTAGATCGTACGGCATCCTCTTATAACAGTAGGTACCTCGATCAGTTGTGAATGATGTGTGCTCTTCGTCGTCCGGGTTCATCCTTATCTGATTGTACCCAGCGTAGGCGTCCATGAAGCTGAGCAGCTTAAAGCCGGACGTGGAATCTATAAGCTGATCTATCCGGGGGAGCGGGAAGCTGTCTTTTGGGCACGCCGGGTTTAGTTTGGTGAAATCCACGCACATGCGCCACCGGTCGGTTCCCTTCTTTGGTACCATAACTACATTAGCAAGCCACCGGGGGTACTGGACTTCCCGGATGAAACCTATGACCCTTAGCTTTTGTACTTCTTCTCTGATCGCTTCATACTTTGCCGGGCTGAAGGACCTCCTTTTTTGCCTCACCGGGGGAACGTTGGGCAACGAATTTAGCCTGTGGACGGTTATCTCCGGGGATATGCCTGGCATGTCCTCGTAGGACCATGCGAAGACCGAACTATTGTCTTGGAGGAAGGTGATGAGCTCTTTCCTGACAGCCGGAGCGAGCTTCGTCCCTATCACCACTTTTCGCTCCAGGTGGTCCTCCGAAATGGAGACTGTTTCTGTTTCTTCCACGGCCGAAGGTCGCTTTAGCTTCTCGTCGTCAGAATCGGTGTCATCATGGGGGTCAATACTCAGACCCATCACCGGCGCTTGTTGAGTGGCCGTGAAGACCTCGGTCCGCTTTCTCCCGTGGGTCAGGGCCTCCGCATAATACCTACGAGGGATCCTCTGGTCCCCGCGTATGGTAATGACACCGACCGGTGAATGCATCTTCAGCATCAGCATATGGCCGGCTATAAATGTTTTCAGCTTCCATAACCCTGGCCGACCGATTATGCCATTGTACCATGACAGGCAGTCCACGACGATGAACTCCAGGTACTCCTTCTTCGTCCTGTCTCCCTCGCCGAAGATTTGCGGTAGGTAATCCGATCCCAAAGGCTGGACCACCTCACCGGAGAAGCTTATCAGCGGCTCGTTATCCTGGGATAACTTATTCTTTCCTCTATGCAGCCCTTTGTATGCGTCTCGGAACATCACGTTGACAGAAGCTCCGGTATCGATCAACATACGGCTAGTTATCCAGTGGTCTATTTGGACCGTAATGAGGAAAGGATCGTTGTGCGGTTGAATCAGATCCTCCGGCTCTTCTTCCTCGTAGAAAGTAACCGAGTTCCATCCGGTTTTAGCGGCCTGGCTGCTTCCTCCTCCAAAGGCATATACCTCCTTTCCCCGGATCGCTCTTAAGCACCGCTTCTTTGAACTCCGGGTGAGTCGATCTATATGGTCCCCACCATGTATCATGTTTATGCTCCCGTGCACCTCTATCCCCCCGGGGGCTCGGGTGCTTATGGTCCCTACTTGCCGAGCTGCCTGCCGGTCCTTTTGCGGGTCATCCGAACGGACTCAACCGTCCACTACCGTCCTCTGGGGTCTTTGGTTGCTACTCCGAAGGGCTGGATCTTCGGGTTTTTCTGCCGGCATAAGGGCTAGAGCCTGCGGTGGTCGCCCCGCTGGCGCAGCTGCCAGGGGCCGTGCCGGTCGCACAAGTGGTGGTCTTCTACCTGACCGTGAACTGTTGTCACTGCTCCGTCGGGGTCGCCAATCCTCCCGTACTTCGGCTTTCTTGCTAGTCGCAGGTGTATGGTTGCGATCTTGCCGCCCAGTCTTGCTTTCACGGGGAGACGGCGGTAGCGGGTCATTCGAACTCCTCTTGGGCATCTTATCCCCATACGTCTCGTGCTCCGCCTGGGCGTGCCTGATGGCCACGGCCATCAGCTCATCGTACCTCAGCGGCTCCTTTACTTGCAAGTTGTACGAGAGTTCCCCAGGTTTTAACCCCTTCTTGAATGCTATCCCCGCTATCCTTTTATCCAAGTTTCTGACCCCGGCCGTGGCGATATGCCACCGGTTAACGAAAGCGCGTAGCGGTTCGTGGTCAGTCTGCATGCAATCGAAAAGGATCGTTGATGTTTGGGCCGTCTTGGCTCTAAGGGCGAACCGGCCGACAAACTTATCAGCCAGTTGTTCGAAAGTTTCCACCGAGTTCACTGGCAGCTCGTAAAACCAACTCAACGCCTCCCCCGAGAGCGTCTCTTGGAATATGTTGCAGCACGTGGCATCTGAATAGCCCCTTGTGCCCGTCTGCGACTTAAAGCTGTCCAGGTGCTGGTACGGGCAGCTCGTTCCTGAGTACGTCAGTTTCAGGGGCCTTTGGTTACCAGATCTTCCCGACTCCCTAATCCGGCACGGAAAAGGTCTAGTGCGTTCGCTGAATCGTGCGCTGTCCCGCGGTCGCCCCGCTTTTCTCTCGCTGACCTCTAGGCGGTCCTTCATGTCCGACACTGAGGCGGAGAGCGCCTCGAGCGCCTCGAGCTACCTTGCGGTGGGGCTGTCCTGCTCGCTCGATGCCAGGCTTGTGCGGTACGGGGGCTCAACCGGGCCGGAGTTTTTTAGAGCTTCCGGAAAGAGAGGTGTGGGCACATGCGCGGTCATTCTCCTTCCCGTAGGCTGTCCCACCTCTAGGTGCGGGAATTCGTTAGCATTGCTTGTGGGCCGCGATGCCGCCCGAGAAGTGCCCTGTTGGCCCCCTTTCTCCAGGGCCGCCACTAAGGCGATGTTCACTGCTTCCAATTCTTGGCACCGGGCATCCGCCCTTAGAGCCAAGACGGCCCAAACCTCTTCTCGCAACCGCGCGACTTCTGCCTTCATCTTTTTTATTTCCTCCCCCGCATCATACCGGTCGGGGTTCTCTGAGTCTTGGCGATCGTGGGTTCTGTCTTGGTCGGGAGAAAGGGCGAACCTCACACCGACCTCAGCCTTTATGTTTTGGGCCCGGTCGGGGATCTGAATTCGCTCTTTCGACCTTCCCGCGCCAGCTTTTATCTTCCTTCCTTCCATGGCCTCCGGACTGCGGATTTAACTGCTTTCCAAAGGATCGATCGAGTTCTATTCTCCGGTAGAGGAACGCTTACTTTTCTCGCGGATCAAACCGTTCCCACTGACGGCGCCAATTGTTTCTGCACAAACCCGTAGGCCTGGTAGAGACAGATGAATCCAAGCGTGATCTCCCGTAAACCTACTTACTAAGGGGAATACCGAGCGGGCCGGTCTTCTCCTCGCCGATGCCTAAGTTAGTATAGTTGGAATAAATATAACTTAAGCACATATATAAGCGGTAGGAAGGATCAGTTACCTATTAATGAGGGTAGTTGAGGCATTTATATAGGTGGCTGGGAGTGAAGTCTGGCCTTACCCTTCGATGTGGGACTGGTTCCCTTCTGTTTGCACACCAAAGAGCAGCTCTGGTGACCTCTTTGGCAGGCAGGCGCCCCTGGTCCCCGGGCCCCCGGGCCCCTGGTAGCAGGATAGACTGCTGGACCCCGAGGCCGGGTGCTGGTGATCCGGTCCCGGGCCTCGGGCCGGCCCCTGGTACACTAGCTGCAGGTCTGTGGGCCTGCTGTAGCCCCTCTGTGGCTAATGTCAACACCAACGATCTAAAATATGTGAATCAGATTATTTTTTTTAATGTGATGACACTTTTTCTTTTTAAGATTTTTTATTTAGTCTACTAAAATCTCAACCTACATCGAACCCATAACAAAAATGGTACAAAAAGTGGAAATGTTCATTTAGTACAAAAGGGTAGGGTAAAAAGGTTGAATTTTGCGGGAGACAACTTTGTTCAATCCAACTTGCCTATACCAAAGTACAAAAGCCCCTTCTTCAACAGCAAACAAAACCCACTCTCTATTTGTGTGCTCAGTCCGCCAAGGTTGTTCTTCTCTCATACTCCAACAGCCAAACATGTTTATGAACAACCCCGACAATATCCAACACCCTCTTCTCTATCTCTCCAACCTTTCCCTTCTACTATGACCCTCTTCTCCCCCACTTCTCTTCATCTCCAACAATCCTAAAGCCTCCCTTCTCATCCACACTTCAACGCCCACTTTCCATAATCCACCCCCCCAAAAAAAAAAAAAAATTGATTCTTTGGCTTTGATAAGTTTATTCATTTTCGAGTTCTGGCTTCTGGGTCTTGTTTACATTTTGTTTTTGGGTTATAATTTGCGACTATGGCGCTTGAGTCTTCGATTCTAAGCCCACCCAGGTTCATTTCTGGTTCAAAATCATTGAGTTTCTTGTATTACAATAAGCAGAAGAGTTTCCCCACCAAGGTTTTGGTCCAAAACAATCGATACCCGTTTCGGTTGGTATCCAATTGCATTGGCACTAGCGATTTTAGGAGCTTTTTGGGTCCAAGATGTGAAGGAGCTGACTTGTTTGCTAATAGGGCTCGTTTGAGAGCTGTAGGTAAAGATAGTGAGAGTTCTAGTGGTGCAAATGGTGTTTCGGATTCGAGTTTTGATTTTGTTAGAGTAATGGTGAAGTCTGGAGTGATTTTAGCTGCTATAGTTTGTGGGGTTTTGGTGTATGGTTCTAGGAGGGCTTTTGCTGTGGAGGATGTGGTCAATGCAAGTTATGGGATTGTTGACAAGAGCATAATAATGTTTAGAAATGCTTGGCCCAAGACGCTGCAGGTTCTTCAGGTTTTTAAAGAGCAGGGTTTGATTTTGGCAGCGCTTTTGGGTCTCTCGGCTTTTTTCTCAATGGCTGAGACTTCGATTACCACGCTATGGCCTTGGAAGGTATGAACTTTCTATGTGTTTTGGCCTGCTGGTTGCATTTGAGTAGATACAGTTATGTGGTTGAAATGTAGCAATTGATTAGTGAATGGTAGAGTGCATTAGAATCTTGGAAGAATGCTAATGATCTAAACCTTTAAGATTTTGAAAGAATGCAAGTAACTAAACTATATCTAGATAATGTGTTGTCCTAGAAATGTACCATTATCCAGTGTATGTACGCACATTAGGATCTCTGTAAGCATGGCAATAATCCAAACCATTGATTTGAAAGATTGTGAGTGATCTAGTATTATCTTGAAAGAAGACTAGCTAATTGGTATTAATTTGTGTCAGGTGCGTGAATTGGCTGAGAAAGAGCCTGAAAATGGTGTCTTCAGATTGCTTCGCAATGATGTAACTCGGTTCTTGACAACAATACTTATCGGCACAACGTACTTCCCTTCTCATATTCATTGGTATTTAATTTTTCCTTTCTTTCATGATGAAGTTGAACATTTCTTTCTTATTGTAGAATTTACTTGTGTACTCAGTGTTGTCAATATTGGAGCAACTGCTTTAGTTACAGAGGCTGCCACAGCGATATTTGGTGAAGCTGGGGTCAGTGCAGCAACTGGAGTAATGACTGTATGTCTCATTTTCCCTGCCTGGTATTATACATAGTTGGAGGTTTGAAGTTTTATTATGACACACTGGGTACTGATCACCTTAAGTTTATAATGGTCATTATAGCATAGATATTTTGTACTATCAAGCATGTAATGCTGAAAATGCCAATAGCTTGTACTCTATTCGATAGAAAACATGACACTACAATATATTTGGTATCTGGAGCGGACACTGAAGAGATGTTCTTTCTTTAATGACCAAGTAGCGTATTCTTTTATAAGCAGTCTCAAGAGAGAGATTCATCAGATTTGATGGACCTCTTACTGGGTGTCAGATGTTAGAGTGTTATTTACATTGGGTGTTGAGACTGAAATTTTGTCAAAATGCAAGCGTTCTGTTTCGTCCTCTCACTTGTTAGAGAAGGCCGTGACATATACTATTTGTATGGAGCTGGTATCTGATATGCTCTTCTCCCTTTAATGTTGCAAGGTTCTAATTTTGCTCCTCACGGAAATTACTCCCAAAAGTGTTGCTGTTCACAATCCCACAGAAGTGGCTAGATTTGTGGTAAGTTAGATTCTTTCTCTTACTTTAACCAAGTTCCAAATGAGCACACTCGTTTGATATCCCTGTCTTGCTTAATTTGATGTGTATTGTGGTTTGATGCCTCTAGGTTAGGCCTGTGGCGTGGCTTTCATTGGTTCTATATCCGGTGGGAAGAGTTGTTACATATTTATCAATGGGGATACTGAAAATTCTAGGGTTGAAAGGAAGAAGGTTATCTTTTGAAAACTCAAGTTTGAATTCTCCACACCTTCTATTATGTTTGTCTTTATTTTCTTGTTGTTTTGATTCAGTGAACCATATGTTACTGAAGAGGAGTTAAAACTGATGTTGCGAGGGGCAGAGTTAAGTGGGGCGATAGAGGAGGAAGAACAGGTACTCCAACTTTTCTGCTGAAGTATTGAATGGTTTGGTGATTCCGACTAGTAAACAATTATTGCTGTTTTCGAATGCTAATAGTGAAAAGATCATTCAATGTCATACAAACTACCAGTTTAAAATTCAGTGCTGCTGCCATCAAGTATCAGGCAGTTTGCATCCATAACTTTTATATTTGTATAGGTGACACTTATTATTTCAAGAATAATGGTGTTTTTTCTTTCTTATTGTCCTGAATAATGGTGTTATTTTGTGTGTGAGTTAAGGTCGTGCCGTATACTGATATAATAATAATTACAAAGTAGGGGGTGGGTGTGGGGTATCAAAGTATTTGATTGAAACTCTTTATAAGGTATGTGGAGGGTAGCTTAGTACAAATGCAATGATACTTAGAGGGTGTGCTCTCTAGATCCCTCACATGTGCGTGTATACACTTATTTTCTTGTGTCAACCATACAAGTGTATCTTATAACCAGTAATTCTCCTTTGAAGCTTAAAATGTCAATGGCATCATTTGCTCTAACTAAACGCTATGAACCTCTGTTCATAACATGGTCTCTCTAATCACACACACACACATGACATATCTTTAGATAATTTTATTTAAGATACAGTTCATTAAAAATACAATCTTTTGCAGGATATGATTGAAAATGTGTTGGAGATTAAAGATACGCATGTTAGAGAGGTGATGACACCTCTTGTAGATGTAGTTGCAATTGATGCCAGTGCAACACTAATTGATTTTCACGACTTGTGGGTGACTCATCAATATTCTAGGTAAGCAATGCCGTTCTTTTTGTTATTATATTTTACCGAGAAGATTTATACACCTTATTTTGCTTATTAGGTAAGGCAAGACTTATTGATGCATTGGATATCCCTCGATGATGTTGATAATATATTGAACTTTCGTTTAGGGTGCCTGTTTTTGAGCAGCGTGTTGATAACATAGTAGGCATTGCGTATGCAATGGATCTCCTGGATTATGTTCAGAAGGTGAGATTTGTACTCATATTCCCCTCTTTGGTTCACGCATTGTTGTTTCTTGATTGTATATAACAATCTCATAATAATGTTTAATTTTGAAGGGTGAGCTACTAGAGAGTACTACCGTTGGGGATATGGCTCAGAAACCTGGTTACTTTGTGCCGGGTAAGCTTTAGTTGTATCCCAAGTTCTGGTCAACAGTTGCGTTCTAAAAAGACATTTATTACTATCTTTAAGTTTTGTATTCATTATAGAAAAATTTCCATCATATCCTTTACGAATGATACTATTTTGAAATGAAAGATATATTTGGAATTGAAGTTGTTGGGGATCATTGTTGCTTAAATGGTTAGGTGATATCTTTAACCTTTAGGTCCCAATCCAGCAGAGTCTTGGGGAGGCAATGAACTATGCTGATCTTTTATACTCTACGTTGTTCTTTTTATTTTTATCTAGTTCTTTATATTCTCTTAAGCAGTGGACTAAGCCCAAAAGGCCACTTTTCAATCACTAGTCTTGACTTTATCAACTCATTCAAACCAATAGAATATCCTAGCAGGTATACCATCAGTTGTGTCCAAGAGTCTGGACTGTGCAAATGAGTATGTGCCTCCTATGCGTGTAAGTCCATTGGAGAATTTCGCCTGACCATCACCGTAATGTCTGGAACTTATAGTCCATAGAAAATATAATTTGTATAACTCTTTGGGCAGACTAGATGTCACACAGTGTTAGCAGGCAGGGCTAATAAAGTTATCCCACCTTTACTTTGACCACTGTTTTTGTTTTTCTATTTAATGTAATGTGAAGTTTATGTTAGGCATCCCTGCAAGCTCTTGTTATAGTCAAAGCTGTCTGGAGTTTTGAAGCTCTTGTATCTTGGATGGTGTCGTTCACAAGTTCTGTTGTGCCAAACTAAGCAATCCCTACACTAGATTACCACCTTATGTACTTGATAACCACCTTTTTTTTTAAATCAGACCCATGTTAAATGAGTCTAATACCACAATCATGCTGCCAACTCTGCCGTGTCATCATGCTTTTCAGTTCTACTTTGCGCACACCTAAGTGTCTGAACCTCAATACTAGTTGTGCCTCTGTCCTAACTACCAATGTGGTCATGCTTCACAGTTCTATTTTGTGCGCACCTGAGTATGTGAGCTTCAATACTAGTCATGTCTCAACTGCAGGCGTTTGTCTGTTTTTGTCTGGAACATCTGACACCATCTGTTACTTAATTCTCAAATGCATTAAGTAGTATGATTCATTTTGCAGATTCAATGTCAGTTTGGAATCTTCTTAGAGAATTCCGCATCCGAAAGGTTCACATGGCTGTGGTTCTCAACGAATATGGTGGAACTGTTGGGGTATGCGATGTCATATAGTATGTCTAATGATGCTGTTAAATATTTTCAACACCTGACTCACCTTGCCTCCTGGCTTGTTTTGTTGTGAAACAGATTATTACACTAGAAGATGTGGTGGAGGAAATTGTTGGTGAAATTTTTGATGAAAATGATTCTAAGGTATGGTCTTTCATCTACCTCTTTTTGATAAGTCGTTGACAGTAGAAGCGGCAAAGGGCACAACCGATAGACAAAACTAATTTACAAAACAATTAGATGTAAACAAGTAAACAAATCTTTTTGGTCCCAGGAAATGTATACTCAAGAAATGACCTTCCCTTTTATGAGGAAAATAAATGAGCCTTCATTTAATACAAATACAACTATGCTTTGTTGCTTTGACATATAATAATAATATTGAGTATCTTATTATAAGATTTAATTAGGAATCTTGTTTCCACAGTAGGAGGGTGCTATGATGAAGATTTAAAATGTCGTCTTAAGTTAAAATACTGATCCAATGATGGAACCAGATGTACTTATTTAATCCTTATCAGAAGGTCCTTATTAGAAGGCCCTGTAATAACCATAGTTTTACTATTTTGACAGAATCAACTGTTATACTTCTGACTGGTTGGTAACTTACTATTTTCAAATTTACTTATTTAAACTGTTGATTCTGGATCAGGAGGAGATTCAGAAAAAAACTGGCTACATTGTAATGCGTGCAGAGGGAGTATTTGATGTGGATGCAAACACATCTATTGACCAGCTCTCTGAAGATCTAAATGTGAAAATGCCTGAGGTATTTTATCCTTTTGAGTTCTAAATCCTGAGTACTGGTCTTGAAATCTCTATATAGGTGTACCTGTTTCTTTTTTTTTCTTTCCAACTTTTTTTATTATCATCAGCAAAGAAATTTTGTCATAGTTAACATTTTCAGTTATGGCATTTGTTCATCTGCTTCTACTGGCTCTGAAGCCAGAAAATTAGTTCCTACTGATATTCATAATGGATATTGCTAAAGAGACCAGATTTTAACTACAGTTGAGGTATATCTATCCTGTGCATTCATATAATAATAGTGTTGGAACAGAATATCACTAGAACATCAGATACTTTTTAACTTTTTAAATTTTACAAGTATGTCAGAAAGCACCTAGGAGGCAAAGGGCATTAATGGATTGTCAAGTTTTCCTCATTCCAGTAGTTCCTTAATAATACATTGTCACTGAGCTCGATGATCTAATGTCCCGTGTCTTTGGTGGCTCTCTGGTTCTTCTCAAGTCAAGGAATCAAAGCACCGAGGATCCATAAACTCATATAGGCTGAAGCCTTTTATATCTTATGCATCTGTTAGGAATCAAAGTTCTCACACCATCCTGATAGCACACTCGCAACAGAATGGGGTAAAACAAAACCACAATTCTAAGCTTCACAATCCACTGAACATAAATGGCCTATGTGTATATTGCAGTTTTTGGCCCCTTTGCTTCGAAATAAAATTGTAAAATTCTTTAGACTGGACCAAAAAAGCACAGTTGTCCAAACTCCAAACCATTGAGAATTTTACAGCATCCACCTTACTCGTGTGTTAGCAGCAAAGCTGAACAATAATCAATAGTTAAGACCTTCTGATGAAACGTTACCCACATTGATGTAGCCTCTGTTATGAATGGTTGATCCATCTTATATATGTAGCTGTTGATTTCTTTTTAAAGAGCACAAGGATGCGAGGGATACTTACTTTAATAGTTTAATTGCGTGGTTTATACCCACGTGATGTTTGTACCCATATTTGTCAATTTGCACCTCGAACTTGCAATTGTGAAGATTAGCGCACTTGACAGAAATTGTCAATTTACACCATCTCCCTCTACTTAGGGATTTCTCATCCATAATTCCGATCAATTAAGGACTCTCCTTTCATAATTGCTTCAATATCACTCTTCATTGAATTAAGGGTTTTCCATCCATCTTTTCAATCTTCATTTTTCCTTTTAAATTGTTGAAAACTTATTTGATTCTCTTTATTTTTATTTTTAATCTTTAGTTTGTCAAGTGGTTGTAGCACATCAGCATATAAATGGATCTTATAAGTGTCACATCTCTTACTAACAGAAATATTGGTGGAAAGTATTCTTTTGACGGGGAGGGTAAAAATTGACAGTTTATGCCAAGTAAAGATGTCAATTATGTGCAATTGCAAGTTCAGGGTGTATATCGACATTATAACCCAGTTCAGCATTGGCATTTCAGCCTGATAGTTATGATTATGACTATAAGTCTGAACTGCAGTTGTACAAAACCTTGTAAACTTCTGCTCACTGTTGATTATCAGAGCATAAACATACACAAAGTGTTTCTTCTTTCCCATCCTGATGTGTTTTTATTTGAATACAAATGTGTAATATGGATTGAATCACATAAAGACACATTCTCCGTCAATTGTTAAGCACAGTGGCACATTGACCTCTCACTTTTCACTTGTTGTTTGCAGGGTCACCAATATGAGACGGTATCCGGATTTATATGTGAAGCATTTGGTTATATTCCGAGGACGGGTGAGTGCATCAAAGTAGTTCTCGAAAAGGAAATTGAAGAGGAGAATGATGAGTCCAAATCTGAGAAGCAGGAGAAAAAAGAAAAGCACCAAATTTTTAAACTTGAGGTACGATGTCGAGTATTTTGCTAATATAAATGCAAATCCATTACATGATGCAGAAATAATTGCGTGCAACTTTCAACAATAGCCCTGCATGTGTTGCCTTAAATGATCTACAGATGGCCAGTGATTATTGCCAATGCCATGAATAACTATCAAATCCCATCATAATCCCAATACCAATTCCCAGTGTCACTTCAGCATTTCTACAAAACCTGGCAAGAATATCATTCAGCGTCTTGTGTTCTCAGACTAACCCTCATCCAAACCCACTTTACTTGCTTCTTATACAACACTACTACCTTAATAGAGTGACAGATGAATTTCTCTTTTGATTCTGGAAATTAACAGAAGAGTGTACATGGGGAAGATAAAAACCATGATAGTAGATTGACGATTTGGTATTTCTGACTATTGGGCCTAGAAAACACTATGATGACTAATGTTGTCTTGAATGCAGATTCTAGCTGGAAATGCCAGAAAGGTTGGTGCTGTTCGATTTGAAAGGTTAGAAAATGATACTGCTACATTGGAGACCAAGGAGGTTGCCCGCTTGGTTCCCAAAATTATGAAAAGGAAGTCCAGTAGTGGTCATGACTCTGATGGTGGAGAATCTGATGAAGATTCATTCCAGACGAGACCGCATCTTGAAATATCTGATGAACATGATGACACTGTTGATAATCTCAGTAGACATTAGTTGAACTGCTCTTGTTTCCATTTTTTACGGGAATCATAGAAGAGCGAAAATTGAGAACACAAAATAACGAGAGTCGGAAATGAATGCTGTAAAGAAATCTTTATTTGAAGTTTTAACTCTTGTAATACATGTTTGTTATATATGCCGAGTGCAGTTTTTTTATGTTAAAATGGTTTCAGTGGTGGTAGGCAGTCCCTCTTAGGGAGATAGCCTGAGGTAGCTTTCTAAAATGAACTGATGGATTGATCCTCCAATATTGTTATTGGCATTGAGCTCCATCTAATTCTCTGTCTTTTTTTTTCTTTTTTGGCTGTTATCTTAGAAATTTTTGATAGATTTCTACCTTGTAAGATCAAATTGGATTAGAGGATGAATATAAAGTGCTTGTGCTAGAAAAGAATGAAACTCAAGGGACCTAATACAACTGCAAATCCGAAACAATAAAAAATGAGAAAATTAGACAACTACCACTAGCTGATCATTAAGCACACAACCGTTATGCCCAATATTTGAGAAACTTTAAAGATAGAGCAGTAAGCTAAAAGCTTTTGTAACTTCCCATAAGATTATAAGCACCTCCGAACCTGCGTATACATATAGAGGTCCCTCTACTTCGAATTTTGTAAGCCCTAGTCTTGATCAGGAAATATATAATTGAAGGTGGCGGCATGGTTCACATTAGGGCTGGGCACGGGCCGGGCCGGGCCAAGAATTTCGTGAACCCGACCCAAAGCCCGAAATATCGGGCTCGGGCCGGTTCGGGCTCTTCAATAACTCAAGACCGACCCAAAGCCCGAAATAACGGGCTCGGGCCGGGTCGGGCTTTTTCGGGCCCATTTTACCTGGAAAACAAATCATCAAAATTTGTTGGAGAAGAGAGGACTCGAACCCCTGACCTCGAAGAAAACAAACAAACTCCAAACCACTAGAGCAGAAGCTGCTTATGTTTAAATAGTTACAAATATTATATATATTTATGCATTATAGACAGAACAATAAATCATCAAAATTAAGTTGGAGGAGATGGGACTCGAACCTCAGACCTCTTACAAAACAAACAAGCTCCAGACCACTGGAGCAGAAGCTACTTTTGTTTACATAATTACAGATATTATATTTATTTATGCATTTTCGGGCCGGGCCGGGTTTTCGGTCCCAAAAATTTCAAGGCCCGAGCCCGATCCGATTTTCTTGTTTCGGTTCGGGCCCAAATTCGGTCCGGGCTTTTAACTTGAAGGGACCGGCCCGTTTCGGGTTTTTTTCGGGTTTTTCGGGCCGGGCTTTCGGTCCCTCGGGCCAAAACGCCCAGCCCTAGTTCACATGTATTTGACAAGAAACGATTTTTAACGAAGGAATAATACTGCTATAGCAAGACATGTTTAATTTCTTTCTTCCGTGACCAAGAAAACGTTTGTATGTTGGAAGGTGCAGAAACGAGATGGTGACTTCGATAAATTATGAACTGGGTCAGTTGGTAACATCAGATGTAGAAAGAAGGGGGAAAAATTTTAAAATTTCCCAGACATAAATCCTTATCAACTTGAAAATATTAACACCATGTAGCTAGGTTGCAGAAAATAGTCAATTAAGAGGAGGAAATGCAGTAAACCATTACATAATAAGGTTATAATAGACATTATAAAATGAACAAATGATGATCTTGATTGTTCAGATGGTACATATATATTAATAATTACATTGCTCATATATCTCCATACAGAGAGATTTAGTTATAGACTCGCAGTCTTCTTATAGATATTGTTTAGCTAGACCAATATAGCAAAGACAAGCTATGACGAACATGAAATGAGGTCCATGATTGCTAGAAGTTTTTCAAAGGTAAAGAGAAGTGTCCACATCCGAATCATCAAGTTTGCTTGGTCTGCGCATGACTCTTTGATAATTTTGCTTGCTATGCAAGTAACCGGGTTGGAGATACATTGAGACTTGGGGTTGTATCTTACACTGGGAAACTGTCATTTCAGATTGAAACACCAACCCCTTCGGCTCAAAACGTGCGGCGGTTTGAGTTTGATTGGTAGTCTCCGCAGATTCGGCGATGAGCTGCCTCAAGAGCTCTCTCTCCTCCCTCATCTCTTTTGCTCTCTGGAGTTGCTTAAACCTCTCCTGCAACAAGGCAATGGAAGAATGAACTTTAACAGTTCCATCGTTAAGGCTCTGTGATCTAGCCATGAGAAGGTAGATGAGGGTAGTCTAATTTTCAATGAAACTATTGAGAATGCGCTTAAGGAGAGTTTAGGGGTGTAGTATTGGGGTTGTGTTAGTTCATTTATATAGGAATAGGACAGGGGATTAAGTTTGAAAATCGTTATTAGTCTATTCAAATTTTTAGCCATCTAGCAGATTCTGATCAATGATGTAAACAAAGAAGCTGAAGTATCTGCAGTTGCGGTGCAAATTAAGCGCCAAAGGCCAAGAAGGCAAAGGTCGGGGACTAATATTCTCACTAAGTTGGGTTTGGTGAATGTGAAGAGAGGCAGATCGAGAGACACAATGGAGAGAAGATGGTGGGAAAGAGAGTCCAAATGAATGTTGTTTTGGTGTAATTTAGCTATTGGAAAAGCTTTTGTCACTACCAGATCGGACAGAATAGCCGACGAAAAAAATTTCGTCGACTATGCCGAATTTTCGTCGGCTATTCCTTTTGCCGACGAAATTTTCGTCGGCTATACGTCGTCGGAAAAACGGCGTCGGTAATACCAATAGCCGACGAAAATAACGAAATCGTCGGCTATTCTCGGGTATGGCCGACGACAGTGCCGACGAAAATTAATTTTGTCGACCAAACCTGGGAAAAATATCCGACGAAATTCGTCGGCTATGCTCGAGTATGGCCGACGATATCGTAAACTATAGCCGACGAAATTCGTCGGCTATTTGTTCTGAAATATAGCCGACGATTTCATCTATTTCATCGGTTATTTCGTCGGAATATATTAATATTTTAATAGGCATTAATTAGTTATAGCCGACGAAATAATGTCATTTTCGTCGGCTATAGAAGTTATAGCCGACGAAAATTGGTAAAAATCGTCGGCTATAGTGCTTATAGCCGACGAAATAATGCCAATATCGTCGGCTATTCTTACATTTGGGGGAAAAAAAATTAAATTAATTTCTAAATTACCATTCCAAGCAACCTGCAAATCACAAAGACAATCCATGCATTTGCACCAACAAGAAACACGTCTAAATGATTTATTATTTAATTTGTTCCAATATACATAAAATATAACCCTAATCATCACCTAAAGCACTAAAGTCCACCACATCATCCCCAGCATCCTGCTCGTCATCATCGGGAGGTTGAGGCATTGGAGGTTCAACTAACGGCTGAAACGGGGGCGGGGGTTCAAGGGCTTGTTGTTGTGCCGCGAACATATCACACCACCAGTTTTGTTGGGCGGCGTAGTTGTGTTGCCGAACTCTGTCGCATTCAGCATGCCAACTGGCCAGATCCAAATGATACTGCTGTGTTCTGCGGCGTAGCTCTTGTGATCTCTGGGACTCGGCCGCCAATCTTGCGGCCAATCTCTGCACTTCCCCCCTCATCTGTTGGCTGTCCCCGCCTCCCTTCTTTTGACCTCCTTTAGTGGTCTCCAGGAGTCCTATTCTAGAACTTCCCAAACCCCGGCAGTAGTATTGGTTTGACCGGTGTGGGAAGGTTGCGTCGAACATCCTCGCTGCCGTTTGGACATTCGATCGGTCGACCTGGCGCAGGGCTTCTTCCAGATCTGCCTCTGAAATGTTCGGTTGTGTCTCCCGAACTACTTGCTGGAACACCTCTTCTTCGGCCCGGTTCACCCTCTCCTAATTGAACGGGAAAAAAAAATTAATTAATATTCTAACAAATATATAATTAAGTAAAATTAATAATTAAAATTTTAAAATCGTAATCAACGACTTACGAGCTGTTCTGTCGCTTGTGGATAAGCGATCTTGAACGTCTCCACGTACGGGTTGCTATCAGGATGATCTCTAAGCGCCTCCTCCTGATATTGTGCAAACGGCCTAGAACCACCATGATGGGGGGTTGTGTTACGGCAGCGGTTCGCAGAGTTTACCCGAGACCGTTGCTTCAAACAAATAATAAAATATTAGAAAAATGCATCAAAAAATTTTAGTGTAATAATTATAAAATAATTAAACTAATAATTAAAATTTTAACAAAATAAAAATTTATAGTTAAGTTTAGTATTTACCTGCATAAGTGGGTTGTTGAAGTCTACTGTCTTCAACCAACGCCACTCGTACTCCCTAAACATGAACTCTCTGGGAGTACCCATACGACCACGGTTGTCGTATTGGTTAAAGTGGGAACGGAGCTCGTTCTTCCACTCTTTGAACCTACGGAAAAAATAAAAGTGCATTAGAAATATTATTAATATCATAAAATATTTCGAATTATAAGATAAGGAATTCCCAATGTACCTCAACGACTGCATCGCGTCCGCCCAATGCTGCTTATGTTCTGCAATCTCGAAGTATGTCTGAAAGATAATATTTTATTAGTTTTACAATTATAACAATACCGAAAATTATTAAATATTACGTAAAATAAATTAAATTTTTTAAATTACTCACCGACGCGGCGTTGTTCACCTCCTTCTTGATCTCTTCGGGCACATCAATCCGGATCCTCCCGCTGCTCTCAACAGTTCTCCTGAGCGTGTCAAAACATATGACGCCTCTCGTATTCCTCGTTGAACTACTAGCGGCTGTCCCTATCACATAAACGACGATTGGTTAATAAAATTAAATATTAGTGCGTTAATTTTAATAAAACATTTAATTAATAAAATCAAATGTTACCTGAACTGGATGACTCGTCTGTCGACTTTCCTTTTCTTCTCGCCGAAATCAGGAGGTCAGGGTTCTCAAATGGCTGCTGCTGGTATGCCACCGCAGCACTCACGTACTGAGGCATAGTAGGCCATATGGGCACACCTCGAAAGTCGACCTCGGGTATCGCAGGAATGTTGTACGGGAGGTAGAGCTGATTTGGGAGAGTAGGCCCCTCAGTCGAGTAAGCAGCAGACGTCGTCGGACTCCTCATCGGCTCCCGATGAACCTCAAGCATACGGACCTGAGGAACGTCTGCAGCTATCTCGTCCTGAAATAGCTGCCTACTGAACCTCGGAGCATCTGGCCCGACAGGGGGACGTGAACTGCTCGACGGCCGCCCCGCCTCGAGAAGGGTCTGGTGCCGAGAACTCACACTCCTCCGTGGCTGGGATGAATCCACAGGCCTCCGCGGCTGGGATGAATCTACACTCCTCCGCGGCTGGGTGGTGGTCCTCTCAGGCTGGCTAAGGGTCCTGTCGGACTCTGCGGAACCGGCGGAACTTCCAGAACCCCTGGATCTGGAACGACGGCCTCCGAAGAACTGTCTGAATGCATCGGCCATCTGCAGCTTAAGACATTAATACATTAATTAATATTAAATTATATTACATTAAATAACAAATTCTAATTAATATAATAACCAATAATACTAACATATTTCAAAACATACTAACAAATTAATATTTAAATTTGTACTAATTTTAAATAATACTAACCATTAACCTAAATATTGTTGTAGGAGAATCAGAATTGGTCTACTCATTTCATTGATAATCCCCTTTATATAGGGTGAGTATTACAACGGTAATAGGAAATACATTAATGACAATAATGACTACATAATTATCTATCGTCCGTTACATTGACGAAGGCACATAATACGTTTTTCCTTCAACACTCCCCCTTGTGCCGAGTCAGGGGTAACATGGTGCATGTGGTGTTGCCTCATTAAAAACCTTGCCAAGTAACAAAAACCCAATGGGAGAAAATAAAACTTTGGTCGAAGGACAAAAAGAGCGCAACGCACCTATTACATTTGAAAACAACATATATGTGCTAGACTCCCCCTGATGTCTGCACCTCCCCCTGATTTTTACATTAATCATGGGATTCTCCCTGATTCTTTCATTTGATCAAGGGAGCTTCAGTAACATTAGTATAGTTATGCATTTTCACATGTTTTTCCAAATATGACTTTGAGCAATGATTTAGTAACTAAATCTTGCCACATCGTCCTCAGATCCAACTTGATTTACTTTGATCTTTGAGGATAAGGTTGTTCATGAACCGAACACATTGGTTCATATTGAACATCAGGTTCACTCGTGGTATGACCTTCATATAACAAAACAGTCATAACTTTGTCTAGAGTATGGATGAACCATTAAGAGATTTGAAATTGATCTGTGACAACAGATTTTCTTATTTCACCTTTAATGCGTTTTTCTTTACGCATAGTTAGCTATGACGTGGATAATTTCTTTATCATGTCACATTCTATGTAGAGATTGAATAAGCCCAAATCTTTCATATCTTTAAGTATTTGAAAGAACCAGTTGCGTTGCGTGGGCGCAGAGCTAAACATAGCTTTACAAATTCTCATCGAATGAGAGGTCGAGTCCTACATATTGTGTTTAAGTACAATTATACGTGATTGCACTTGTATAGGAATTTCATTTCCCAACACTTCTTCATCATCTTCCTTTAGATGATAAATGGATCTATTATTAGAGTAAAGACTTCGACTGATCATGGGAATATATGTAGGCCTCACTTTATTCTTTAGAGTGCCTAAGCCGATTGATGGATGATCACCATCATTACAGTCCTTGAGTTCCGTTTCAAGACTGTGTATTCCCAAAATCTTTTTCATTCTCAACTTAGGATTTACAGTACACTGAGTTTCTCTTATTTCATTTAGAGTTCATATATATATCCATAATGAAAACGCAAGGGCATAATTCATCAATTTCTTTCCAATCAAGTAGTCACTTTAGTGAACGTTTCAATTTCTTTTGCAAACGTACTCATGTGATCTAGAGTCACTTGATTTGGGTGGATCAAGTCCGTTTAGGATCCTCATGTATATCTCTTAATTTAGATCCCCATAGAGATATATGTTTTGATCACTTTTCGTAAGCTGCATGTTCAGTTTTTCGGAAACTACCAAATTGACAAGGTAGTGGAGTGCAATGACATCCATTACGAGAGATTGTCTCATCGTAGTCCATTACGAGAGAATATCTCCTCGTAGTCGATTCCAGTGCGTTTTTGAGAGACCTTGCGCCATAAGGTGAGTCTGCATACTCTTATTCTCATTACGCATTCTAACAAAGATATATTTGATAGGGTTTACATTTGCGGTGTCGGCGTCACCTGCCAAATACCTATCTCTTTGTTTATATTGGATCGCTTCTTTCCATTAGGCCAGTTTACTAAGTTGACATTTTTCAACGAAGTATGGTTCGATAGTAGACTCATTATTCCACGTCCTCATATACACTAGTGTAATGTGTTTGTAGAGATCTCTATACTTTAAGGATTGGTTCTAACATTTGAGGCGTCCCCCAATGATAACCACAATCCATAAATATTCTCATGAGACGGATTTGAGTATCACTGATCAATAGATCAGGTTGTGCCAAACTTGTTTTCTTCCTTTACACAAGTATGTATCGAACCTAAGGTGGTCTCCCCCTCTTCCTTGGAGAGCCACGGCCTGTGACACCATTTATGCCACTTATGGCGTCACCATGCCACCATCCATGGTGGCAGTGCAATACCCAATTCCTCTTGGGTGGTACCATGTCCTTTTGATAAAACACAATCCTTGCAGGTATATTTGCAGCAGGTTTATATGATCTCGTCACTTTAATGTATAAGACATCTGCACACTTTACTTTGTGTGATTTTGGGGATCGAGATGAGACACAGTGGGGACAAACCACGACAATTTCTGTCGTTCCACTTGAACATGCTTGTTCTTATCTCCCCCTAACGACGGGAAGACTGTCTCATCCAAGTGACACACCGCAAATCTAGCGGTGAGGAGATCGCCTGTCAAGGTTTCGACATAGCGGACTATAGCTGGAAGTTCATATCCAGCATAAATATTTATTCATCTCAAGTAACCCATCATTGTGCGCTGTGGCGGCGCAATTTTGGCACATAAAACATTTAATGGAGCTCAAGGATTGTAGATCCGTGTCAATCCAAAAGAGCTGAAGGATTACAAGTTCGTTTGAAATCCTTTAAAATCCTCACACATAGTCACTAGCTATGGTGTAAATTGGTTCAATGATGTGGTCATAGATGAATAAGTAACGTTGCATGCAAAAATTGCATAACCTAAAACGGAAGTATTGGTGTGCTTTACCAATATTAAGACTATTACTGTAGTCGTTTTCCGTGAGACCAATTGGGTTTTTATATAGGAATATGATGTCCATTACAAATCCCATATAATAAGCCATAAAATCATCACACCTACGGAAATTAACCCGGCCTAGGTGCTTTGACTTTCTAGCTTAAGCAGCCAAAAAATTTTAATTGTGGATGGTGTCATGACACGTGACCAGCGTGTCGACACAACAACCAACACCATAAAATATCTAAGGTGTCCGCAAGTTGGTTGAATCAATCCACTGAATCCTCTTTGAATTCAATATAAGAATATAATGAGAATACATGTGTCATTTGCATATGATGGTGTCAATCATAATTTTACGAGTATGCTTTGAATGATATACTTTTATTCATAAAATCACGATGGATATCAGAAGCAGAATAGGGTATAAGTGCATGTACTTTGTGCATCAATCATAATGCCACCTTAGGGGGGCGGTGGAATCTAGGGTTTGAACGTACGTCTTCAACCCTACATGGATTGTACCGAAATAATATTTGAGGATAAAATGTTCTTTGATCGTCCTCAGTTTCGTGTGTGAACCATATTCTTCTGGTGTTTGCTTCTATTCATCCAAAATATGGGTGTCCATAGTAATTTCTTTAATGTATGGATCACCATATCAAAGCCAATCTATGTCAAAATTCCAAAATATCATTTGCTTATGATTTTGGATTCAATTAGCGGTTACATATAACCCACTAAGTTGACATATAAACTTCTCTAATACTTGTTTACATCCGCAGTAATTAGAGGTAATGCAAAGGAGCTTAGATGAAATTCTCATCTATGTCTTATCTACATGAACATCGTGGCACAAATTTCTTTAAAATGTGGAAATAAATTCAATTTTCTCTTATCGCATAAATTGTCAATTTGACATATGCTCAATATATACATCAAAACGTAACTCAAGTTCTTTAGAGTAACTCGATGGGGATTGTAATAAAAGCTATGGTAATCCCAGTTAGGCAGGTGCATTATGAATCCCAAAGGAACAGATATACCGATCCTTATCACTTTCATTATATCTATTGATATAGTACTACTGTTTTTCAGTACTATTATGTTATTTTGTGATATACGAGTACCATTGTCCTTCAGTACTATTATTCTAGGGATTACATGGTGCGTTTTTTTTTTGCACACGGTTCTTTGTGTCATGCCTATATTATGATATGTTACTTTACTTTATGCAATACTTTGCAAAGTTATATACAGAAAATTGAATCATGTATATCATGAATAAAGTTTGAATAATCTCAATTCCTTTAGAGAAAATTCATAAATTAGCATGCCAACGATTACATTTAGTCTTGTCCAATTTAGAGATAGAAACTTTAAGACAAAAAGTCTAATTTAGGCGTAATAGCCTTTATAAGGATATCTTGGAAATTTTAAAAATAAACTAATCAAAGTCTATCTTGGATGGAGTCAAATCCTTTTGGCTCTTTTAATAGCTGCAATGATGAGATGTGTCATTGACATCTTCTTCCCATATTGTATGCCTTTAGTTGTAAATGCATTTTCAATGTTCTTGTTGGATATTGAAGATACTTTTTCAAAATCCGCATACTCGTATGATTCTTTATACTTATTATAAGTCACAGCTAATTCTTTGCTAGTTTGTAATATACGTATCAATACTTTATTGATTTACAACAATGACAAAGTGCTTCACTGCACATGACATGTCCCCTATGTCATCTTTTAAATGTTACATTGTTTCCACTTACTTTTGGATGATTATATGAATTTTACGTCCATGGTAATTACCCTTTGTTTTAGGGTCGTTGCATTACTTTGCCCAATTTGTTCAAGAATATATATATATATTTTTCTAAGACCTTACATCGTCATTGTTTTTTTATTTAGGGTTGTTGCATTACTTTGCAAAATTTGTTTCAGGAAATTTCTTTGTCTAAGACCTTACATCGTCATTACTCTTTGTTTTCTCATAACTTACATCATCATTGCCCTTTGTTTTAGGGTGATTGCATTACTTTGCATAATTAAATTTCAGGAATTTTTTTCTTAGACCTTACATTGTCGTTCAAGATATTGAAATTATTTATTTAGCTATTTACATAAAGCAATTTGCATAAATATACCATGCTCAAGCCTTAGTCGGCTTAATAGGGGAATTTGGTACTCAAGTTCTTCAGAGTCCAATGTGTCAAAGTCAAACTGTGATGGTTGAACCATCTATAAAATATAGGAAGAATAAAATGTATTAGTTTCGCGGTCTAAATGATATTCACGACAACTAATATAAACCAAGATACATTATGGTAAATCCGATGCTTTGTGAAATTACGTTATCACAGTAAAATTTTGGTTTCTCCGTTTTCATTGCATGCGAAGCTAATGAAATTCCATTATTGTTGCTTTTTACACAATTAATAAGATATCCTTTTCAAGAAATAAAAATTGGATTTCAAGACCGAAATTTGTAATGGTCATATTTTTCTTGCTTCGTGAAAATGCTTTTTCACAGTAGTAGGTTTGTCCTTTTTTCTTTATATTACAATGCTCATGAAATTGCATTATCATGGCAAATAACATGTTAAATAAAACAATTATTTAACAGTAATAAAATAGACATATAATGATGCTCAAATTTCATAAATATATGTCGCATTAATTTCAACATAACATCTAAATGAAAAATGTTGCCTATATAAATTTTAATGCTTAATTTATCATAAACATATATATATGCATTTATGTAGGCAATAAAAATATCAAATAGACAATCATATTTAACATTTATAATTAATTTCATTAATCTGTGAAAAAAGAAACAGTAATTTTTTTCACTAAGGTAAGTTTTGAAAACTAACCTTAATTTACCAGAAATGGTAAATATCCGTATCCTGTTCACGGGTCGGATCTAGGACGAACCGGGTCGGGTCGGGTCAGGTCGAGCTGCAAATCAGCCGATCGGGTCGAGCTCTGCGAGCGGCGTCGATGGCCGGATCAGGTGGCTTCGGATCAAGGCTGATCTGGGTCCGATCAAGGCTGGACTGATCTGGGTCCGGATCGGGGAGCCTCGGGTCGAAAGCTCGGGGCTCCGGGCTGCTGCTAGCGTCGTCGGCGATCGAAGGAGGATCGGGGCTGCTGCTATCGTCGAGGCGATCGGAGGAGCGGCGAAGGGGGGGGGGGGGGGGGGGGGCTGCTGCTAGCGTCGATGCTATCGGTGCAGGCCTGGCGAGGCTGGGCTAGGGCGGATGCGGCGCTGCTAGCGTCGGAGCTGGTGGAGTCGACGAGGCCGAGCGAGCGGATCGGAGCCGCAGAGTCGGAGATCAAGGCCGAGCGACCTGAGTACGCGCGCTGGTGATGGTAGAGCAGCGCAGATCGGTGGCGGCGCCGGTTCGTCAACGATGCTGCGAGGTGTAGTGGCGGTCGATCGGCAGCTTTCAAGGCTGCGTCGCCGATCGGAGAAGGTGAGGGTGCCCAGAGCAGATATCTGGGTGCCATGATATTTTTTCATTCTCTGCCGACAAAGCTTCGTCGGCAGAGTGCATAGCCTTCCTTTTGCCAACGAAGTGCTTGTCGGCAAAATAAGTTTCTGGGGATTTCCGGCAAACTGTTGCCGGCAGAAAAGAAAATTTAGGGTTTTGATTTTGTTTTTCAGAGACAAAACCTAGGGTTTCTGAATATTTTTTTTCAGGCTTTTTTTTCTTGGCTAAAAAAAAATCTCAGCGAGTAAAGCTACGTGCTAATAACGTGTTGTAGGAGAATCAGAATTGGTCTACTCATTTCATTGATAATCCCCTTTATATAGGGTGAGTATTACAACGGTAATAGGAAATACATTAATGACAATAATGACTACATAATTATCTATCGTCCGTTACATTGACGAAGGCACATAATACGTTTTTCCTTCAACAAATATAACTATTTATATACAAATATAACTATATTTCATTATTAACATATATATATATATATATATAAATACAAATAACCATTTATATATTAACAAAAATATATAACAATTTATATAATTAAAATTAAATATATAAAAAATATATAACAATTTATTATATAACAATTTATATAATTACAATTAAATATATAACAATTTCTATACCTAAATTATAACAAATATATAACAATTTATATAATTAAAATAAAATATATAACAATTTTTTAAAATTAAATTTATTAATAAATATATAACAATTTATATAATTAAAATTAAATATATAACAATTTATAAAATTAAACTAAATTGAAAAAAAAAAAATTTAACCGGATCGGAGGAGGAGGCCGGAGGAGGAGGGGAAGGCGGAGGGGAAGGAGGAGGAGGAGGAGGCCGGCGGCTTGGAGGAGGATTTGAGGAAGGAGGAGGATCGGAGGAGGAGGAGGCCGAAATTGGAGGAAGAGAGGAAAAGCCGATTTAAGGAGGAGGAGGGCGCGGCGGAAACGCACGGGAGAGGGCCGGTTTGGAGCAGCAACAGGAGGAGGAGGAGGAGGAGGAAGAGAGGAAAAAGTCGGCTAGGGTTCGACAGTTTCTGATTTATACCCGAAAGAATAGCCGACGATTAAAAAAGATTTCGTCGGCTATTCTTAACTATAGCCGACGAAAACTTTAACATCGTTCGCTATACTTTGAATGTCCTCGGCTATTCTTTGAATGTCGTCGGCTATACTTTAGGAGATCAGCAGCCGTCTGATCTGAGCCATCCAACGGCGGACAATGAAAAGGCGCGGATCGCAAGAGTTTAGCTGACGAATTCAAATATTTCGTCGGCTATACTTTGGAAAATCAGCAGCCGTTAGATCTGAGCCATCCAACTGCGGACAATAAGCGGATCGCAAGAGTTTAGCCGACGACATATAATTTTCGTCGGCTAAACTGTTGGTCAAACCTCTAAACGCTTTAAAACGGAAATTAGTCTAGTTAGACGACGGTTTTTGGCCTGACCTTCAACAGATAATAGTTTCAAATCGATGAGACGCAACTAATCGTTTAAAAATTTTCCTCAAAATATTTACCAAACGTCAGGCTACCCATAGGAAAACGGAAGTAAAAAACAGTTAACCGCAACATTCGGCACACAGATTTTGTCGGAATCTTGTCATTTTTCTAGCGTAGACGTATTTCATTATTTCGGTCATATCTTATTTGACGACATATTTGCATTTGAAGAGTGTACGTATAGTAACTATTTGAAACTATACATTCACTTAAACACTTAGTAAACAAGTTAAGGAACAATAGTGCATATGTTCTGATTTTGAATCTAAAAGTTTATAAAATCTATTCCAACCGTCAGATATCACCGTTAAGATTAAATACATGTATGAAAAAAAATTCAACTACATCTGACAACGTTAAAGGCTCGATCGGGACGGTCAACCGGGTGAGTCAACCCTTTAAACGCTTAGAAATGGTAGTTGGCCTATCTAAATGACGTTTTTTGGGCTGACCTTCAACAGATAATAGTTTCAAATGGATGAGACGCAAACTAATCGTTTAAAAATTTTCCTCAAAATATTTACCGAACGTCAGGCTACCCATAAGAAAACGGAAGTAAAAAACAGTTAACCGCAACATTCGGCACACAGATTTTGTCGGAATCTTGTCATTTTTCAACCATAGACGTATTTCATTATTTCGGTCATATCTTATTTGATGACATATTTACATTTGAAGAGTGTACGTATAGTAACTATTTGAAACTATACATTCATTTAAATACTTAGTAAACAAGTTAAGGAACATTAGTGCATATGTTCTAATTTTGAATCTAAAAGTTTATAAAATCTATTCCAACCGTCAGATATCACCGTTAAGATTAAATACATGTATGAAAAAAAATCCAACTACATCTGACAACGTTAAAGGCTCGATTGATAGGAGCACAATGTGCGACGATATTACATGTTTATACCCTCGTTTATGCTTTGTTTAACCCTTATTTGTCTAAGATAGAGTCGTAATATAGTTAGTGTCAATTTCGGTAGAGTTTTGTGAAAAATGGTTAAGAATCCGAAAAATGACTAAGTTTGAGAAATCTGGAAAATAATGCAAAATATGTCTTTTTCGTGATTTTGAGATGAATGAAACTGTGATCTATCCTTTTCCAAATTCTATGAAATTTTATGTGCTTAATATTCATATGCTGAGGAATGATGTGTTAAAATTTCAGATCAATCGGAGTTCGGGAAGTCACCCAAAAGATGGCTGCAAAACCGCAGTCCGAGCATTTCAATCCAGGGACTTCCAGGATTTTCCTGGGACTGTGTCCCAACTTCGAAAAATCATTCCCGACGACTTGCATGGAATTTGGCCGAGATATTTTATGGGGAGATGGCCCTATGTGTCTAGTTTACGTGAAACTTGGAATCGCATCAATCGGAGCTCCACAGAGGGAGATATGCCGGAATTACTGCGACAAGGTCAAAGCTGCCGATTCCAGGAACCTACTGCCCCCTTTTTGTGTTTTCTGTTTTTGATGGACCAAATGGTGTACAAATGCATATGTGAAGATGGTCCAAGCTTTATGAAGGGAAGAGGAAGACACTAGGCCATGGCATTGAAGAAAATCATGAAGAAACAAGTTCTCCTAGTCACACTAGGAGAAGCTGCCGATTCTGGCAGATTGTGTGCCTTTGTGTGCTGCCGGCATTTGGGGCATTTTTCGATGGACCAAGACTTATCAATTGAAGTCCAAGACCATATAAGAAGTCCATGAAGATGTGAAGCCCAAGCCTTGAAGAAAAATTCAGAATAGAAAACCTAATTGGACTAAGAAAGGAAGGTTGCAAAACCTTATTGTACTAGGTTTTCTGAACTCCTCTTTGCAAGAGGGCTGCCAGCAACACCTATTCTCTATAAATACCCCCATTTGTTCTACAGAAAATCCATCTCATCTCAAGCATATTACACTAACCTAAAAGCTCTACCAAGTCTTCCAAAACACCAACATCTAAATACCCTAGCCGAACCATTCACCACCACCACCATATTGCCGAATCTCACCATCTTGGTTTCCTGCCGATTTTTGTTCTTGCCGAGCACTAAGGAGCAGCAGCCGATTCATCTAGTCACTTTGAGGAGTCTTCAAGGTTCTTTAAAGTGTGATCCATTCCCCTATGGCTTTTGTATTTATTTATATTTGGTTGTTTTGTATGAACTTGTTTCGATTCTTGGTTTTTCTTGAAACTTTGTATGAACCGAATGATATATGTTATGCATGGTTTTTCTGAATTTTAACTTGTGTATTTTGTATGCATTGATAATTAGGGCAGTGGTATTTCGCATGTTTAAACTTGAAATTGGTTAGAACTAAGGTTAGGGCAAATAAACCGACACACTAGTTATGATTAGCATGTAATTCTAAGTGCTAGGTTTCATGTGATAGAGTAACACGGATAAGTCATACGCTGGAGTAGTTTGTTTTGTGTTGCTCACCTAGGTCTAATAAACCTTAGAACTTGCAAGTTAAATAAGATGATTGACAACCTTACTTGTTTGCTTGTCTTCGATTAAGACTCATATGCTTAAATGTTAAAACGCGTAAAACCGGGTTAGCATCACCTTAGAAGTCATACGCTGGAGTAGTTTCTAAGAATTTAAGAAGTCTAACAATTGGAAAACCGCTGGAGGCTCTAGTTGTGTCGAAACTAATTTAGGTCTTAAACATGATAAATACTTGTCTCTTACCTTCTTACATGCAATTTGCCTTGTTAAAGAGTCTTTTGTGTGAACTGTTTTGTGTGAGAGATGATGATCACTTGTATATAGTAGCTTAGGTTTATTTTTCTGTTTTTATTGCCGAGTCTAGTATAGGGGCAGCATGGCTGCCGATCCAAACATATCCCCCTATTGTGACGTTTTTGTATATGTGTATATATGTTTTGTGTCTAACAATTTCATATCTCAGGTACCCTTAATCCCCGGCCTAGAACGATCCCTACTTATGTCTATACTACTAACGATTGTAGGGTTATTATTGCATGCGAGCTTCGGCTCCCCATCAATTTTTGGCGCCGTTGCCGGGGATTATAAAAGCTTGTTTTATGTTATTGTTGTGTATATAATGTTGCTGGAAATTTTTGTTGTGAAGTTGTAAAGTTGTAAATTTTAAGTTTATTCTGGGATTATGTAAAGTAGAAATATGCTTCGGCATGTAGAGTTTAAATTTTGAAAGTTGCATGATGTATATTGATGTATGTTGGTAATCACTTAGTTTAATTTCTAGGAAGTTGATAGTGTTGTGTATGTTTGAGTTTATTGTAGTTTCTAAAGTGTAACATGTAGGTGAAGCCTCTTTTGTTGATCATAACCATAACCCTTCATACGAGTGATGCCATGTTAGGTATGTTTTTGTGTAGATTGGGAAACGGGCCCTGCAATGTTGGAATTAGTCCATCGTTGGCCCCCCACGCATAACGACGCTAACTTGGTATTATTTTTATGAGGTTGAGGGCGGTTTTAATCAACACTTGAGACCGCTAGGGATCCGTGTTTGTTTTACAAAGTATGGGGAAGTTATTATCATAGATATGGTTCTCAGGTTTGTTTAACTGGATCTCAAGGCCCATAGACTGATGTTCATTCTCGGTGAGTGAGTCGATAGGGGGTTCGCCCTCCATGGTGTCCAACAACGAGTCCTGCCTGGTTCCTGTAGGGGGTTCGCCCTCCGTGATTTTAATGACCTTTGAAACGTAAAATCCGCACGACCTAGTCGACAGCTTGTGCCGAAGCATCACCTCACTTTAGACGCTAGAACATAACTTGACATATGTGGCCTATTTTCTTCAAAGATAAAACATGTTGTGTGGTTCAAACTCTTGAGGTATATCGGATTAAGCATGATACTACCGGGGGCTGTATCAGTCCATTGCACCGTTATCTCCTCTGCTCCACGTACTTCGAGAGTTAGAACAAATTTAAAAAGAAATTAGACTTAGCGATTACATGCTCATGAACTTTCCGATTTTTGCCCTCTTGTTGCCGAATACATGTATGCTTTGCCGAATGCTGCTTTGTGTTGTGCCGAATGTATATATGTGTTATGGTTTGAAATATGTTGTGTAATCGCCAATGCCGTGGCTTGTAATGATGTATATTCTTGCTTTCTATTTCTTTATAAGGTTCTAACTTGTTTAAAATGTTGCAAATTTCAGAAATAATGCATGTCCGAATCTAGTATTTGGACAAGAGATCTTCAAGGCCGTTTGCAACGTTTAGACCAAGAACTCGCTATTGCTCGTTTTGTGCCATTACCTCCATCGTCACCAACCAGTTCATCAGTGTCATCATCCTTGCCATCATCACCTAGTGTGCCGTCCATTTCATCATCAGTGCCGAGCTCACCATCGTTTGTTTCGTCGTCGTGTGATCTTCAGAATCCAGAATTTGAAGCTTTTGCCGAATTAGAAGAAGAAGAAGAGATCATGGCATCAATCAGGTCACAGAATGGTCATGTTGCTGGAGCAGGAGTTGCTCCTTCTAATATCACTTATCCTCCCTTGGAAGCTGACAAGACTGGAGAGATTGAATTGAGGAGTGGATTCCTCCACAAGCTGAAGTCGTTTTATGGGATGCCGAGTGAGGACCCTAATAAGCATCTACAGTGGTTTAACTTCACCACGGAGTCTATGTGTCCAAGAGGGACCGATTTGCAACACTTCAAAATGAAGGCATTTCCGTTCTCACTAGAAGATCAAGCAAAGGAGTGGTTGTTTGAGGTGCCTAGTGGTCGCATTGTTTCGTGGAGTACTATGATGGATGAGTTTTTGCTCAAGTATTTTCCCGCTTCACGTATCACTGATCTGAGGAAGCAAATTACAAGTGTGAAGCAAGCCGGAGATGAGACTTTCTTCGACTACTACAAGAGGTTCAAGTCCCTAGTTTCTTTGTGTCCATCGCATGGCATTAGCGATGGACTCTTGCTACAATATTTCTATGAGGGATTGCGCGTCATGGAGAGAGAGTTTCTTGACTCGGCCGCGGGAGGTAGCTTTTTGGAGTTGAATGCCGGAGCGGCAAGAAGTTTGTTGGAAGTTCGTGCTTTGAACAACCAACAATTTGGCATGGCACGAGGCAATGTGCAAAGGAATGAGAAAGTGCATGAGACGTCTTCGAGCTCAAAGTTAGAGGAGAAAGTGGACAAGCTTACCGACTTGGTGAGTAATTTGATGAAGAAGCGTGCAAGTGTTTGTGGAATTTGCACCGAGGGCCATGAGACCGAACAATGCCCTCAATTTGGAGTTAGCGAGGGAGTAGAGGAGTGCAATGCCATTGGTTTTCAAGGAGGCCAACGTTTTGGCAATTTTAATCCAAGGTTCAATGATCATCCGAACTTTCGATGGGCGAATAATGACAACGTGCTTAGGGCACCTATGCAACAAAGAGAGGGAGGAGCACCATTTGCACCAAGGCCACCATTTGTGCCTCGGCAACCCTATCAGCCGAATCAAGGAGCATTTGGAGCCATGCCGAGCCAAGCACAAGTTGTGCCGTACCAAGGTCAAGGAGGGCCGAGCCAAGGCCAAGGCCAAGCCGCACCGAGCAATCCGAATTATGATGCTTTGCTTCAATCTTTGTCAAGCGCTACTCAAGCACTACTCGCGGGGCAACAAAATCATCAAAAGGACATTGGTGAGCTCAAGACTCAAATGGGGCAAGTTGTGGATTTTATGGGAAGATTTAATGAGCAAGGGAAGTTGCCAAGCAATACTATTCCAAATCCGAGGAACGAGCAAGCCAAAGTGATTCAAACTCGAAGCGGAAGGGAGTTGGTTCCTCCAACAAGTCCAAAGAAGAAGCGAGTGACTTTCAAAGGTGTTAATGAGGATGAGATGGCTGCCGGACCTGTCATTGCCGGCAGCCATAATAGAGAGGATGCCGAGGAGAACCTTGATGCCGAGCATCATGATGATGCCGGCAATGTCATTGCCGAGAAGGAGAACCGAGCAACCGGCAAGGGCCATTCTGCCGGGCAGGATAGTGTGGCCGGCAACAATGCCAAAGGAGGGGACCCATCATCTAGTGCCCCATTCCCTTCACGCTTTGCTAGAACGAAGAAAGACAAATCCGATGAGGAGGTGTTGGAGATTTTCCGGAAAGTGCAAGTCAACATCCCTTTGTTGGAGTGCATTAAACAAGTGCCAAAGTATGCTAAGTTTTTAAAGGAGCTTTGTACGGCAAGAAGGCATACTAGAGAGACTCGTGTGGTAACAATGAGCGAGACGGTGTCGGCCGTTATTCAAAGGAAGTTGCCACCAAAGATGAAGGATCCGGGGAGCTTCAATGTGCCTTGTGTCATAGGCAATACACGATTTGATGATGTTATGTTGGATTTGGGAGCATCGATTAATGTCATGCCACTCAATGTGTACCAAACGTTGAGTATAGGGCCTCTCAAGAAGGATAATGTCATCATTCAACTTGCGGATCGCTCAAGCAAATATCCGGAGGGCTATGTAGAGGATGTGTTGGTGCAAGTCAACCAATTGATATTCCCCGCCGATTTTTATGTGGTTGAGATGGAGGATTCGCCGGTCAACAACACTCAATTGCTTTTAGGGCGACCATTTATGAGGACCGCGCGCACTAAGATTGACGTGGCCGAGGGCAACCTAACTATGGAATTTGATGGTGAGATGATAAAGTTCAATGTGTTTGACGCCATGAGATTCCCCAATGTTGATTTGAAGGAGGGTTGTGCCATTGAAGTTTTGGAGGAGGTCGAGCAAGTTATGTCGACCTCGCTCGACGCATAGCAATTAGCGATTGAGCAAGGGGTCGGATTTGACAAGAGGGGAGAACGAGTGCTCGATGAAACCGAGCCAAACCATGCCGAGCAAGTTGGAGCCGAGCTAGGCATTTTTGCCGAGCCTTATGCCATGATGCCGAGCCTTAGAGAGGTTGTTGCCGAGCTAGACGCCACAACATTGTATCCGAGGAACTCGTTCTTGTCAATTCCAAGTGCCACAACAAAATTTCGACCAAGTGTGGAAGAGGCCCCAAAGTTAGAACTAAAAGAACTCCCTAGTCATTTGAAGTATGCGTATCTTGGAGAAGGAGACACACTACCGGTTATTGTGTCTTCAATGCTTAGTGAGAAGCAAGAGGAGGATTTGATTTGTGTGCTTAAGAAGTACAAGACCGCCATAGGTTGGACCTTAGCGGATATCAAGGGAATAAGCCCTACTACTTGTGTTCATCGTATTTTGTTAGAAGAAGGAGCTAAGCCGACAAAAGAAGCTCAACGTCGACTTCACCCTCCCATGATGAAGGTTGTGAAAGAAGAGATTATCAAGTTGCTTGATTGTGGGGTGATCTACCCAATTTCGGATAGTAAGTGGATATCTCCCGTGCAAGTAGTGCCAAAGAAGAGTGGTGTAACGGTTGTCAAGAATGAGAAGAATGAGCTTGTGCCACAAAGACTTGTAACCGGTCATCGGATGTGCATCGACTATAGGAAGCTCAATGCTACAACGAGGAAGGATCACATGCCTTTGCCGTTTATGGATCAAATGCTAGAGAGGTTAGCCGGTCATTCTTACTATTGCTTTCTTGATGGATATAGTGGCTACAATCAAATCATGATACACCCGGACGATCAAGAGAAGACCACTTTTACTTGTCCATTTGGCACATTCGCGTATCGGAGGATGCCATTCGGACTTTGCAACGCACCCGGCACTTTTCAAAGATGTATGTATGCTATCTTCTCGGATTTTATTGAAGACATTATCGAAGTGTTCATGGATGATTTTAGTGTGTATGGAGGCACCTTCGATGCATGTTTGGGGAACTTGGAGAAGATACTTGAGAGGTGTGTAGAGACAAATCTTGTGCTCAATTGGGAGAAGTGTCACTTCATGGTCACGCAAGGCATTGTGCTTGGCCATATTATTTCGGCAAGAGGACTTGAAGTTGACAAAGCAAAGGTTGAACTTATACAACACTTGCCGAGCCCTAGAAATGTAAGGGACGTGCGAAGCTTTCTTGGCCATGCGGGGTTCTATCGACGATTCATCAAGGACTTCTCTTCAATTGCCAAGCCATTGAGCAACTTGTTACAAAAGGAGGTGACGTTTGAGTGGACAAAGGCGTGTGAGGATGCCTTTTGCCGATTGAAGACCATGTTGTGCTCGGCACCGATTCTCGTTTCCCCTAATTGGGACGAGCCGTTTGAGTTGATGTGTGATGCTAGTGATTATGCACTTGGAGCGGTACTTGGACAACGAATTGATAAGAAGCCATGCGCCATTTACTATGCTTCAAGGACTCTCAACGATGCACAACTCAATTACACAACAACGGAGAAGGAACTCTTAGCGGTAATCTTTGCTTTGGAAAAATTTCGATCATATCTCTTGAATTCCAAAGTTATTGTTTATAGTGATCATGCCGCTTTGAGATATCTTATGACGAAGAAGGATGCTAAGCCGAGGCTTATTAGATGGATACTTTTGCTTCAAGAGTTCGATATTGAGATTAAAGACAAGAAAGGTGTAGAGAATGTTGTGGCCGATCATTTGAGTAGACTTATGCAAGAGGAGGATCGGCTACCCCTATGTGAAACCTTTCCGGATGAGCAACTTTTTCGACTTGAAGTACATGAACCTTGGTATGCCGACATTGCCAATTTTCTAGCCACAAACCGATTTCCTAAGGAATTGCCGAGCCACCATCAAAGAAGAATAAGGAAGCAAGCTCGACACTTCTTGTGGGATGATCCGTACTTATGGAAGCAATGTGGTGATCAAGTGCTTAGAAGATGTGTGCCGGAGAATGAGCATCGTTCCATCCTTGCTTTTTGTCATAGTGAGGCGTGTGGAGGACATTTTGGGCCGAAGAAGACGGCATTGAAGGTACTCTCTTGTGGTTTCTTTTGGCCTACAATTTTCAAGGATGCATTTATGTTTTGTAAGGCTTGTGATCGGTGCCAACGTGTGGGGAAGATTAGTGGGCGTGATCAAATGCCGCTCACGCCTATCCTTGTGGTGGAGATTTTTGATGTTTGGGGGATTGACTTCATGGGACCGTTCTCATCAAGTAAGGGTTTTCTCTACATATTGCTTGCGGTTGATTATGTGTCAAAGTGGATCGAGGCAAAGGCTACACGCACCAACGATGCCAAGGTGGTAGCCAAGTTTCTCAAGACCAACATCTTTTCACGTTTTGGAGTTCCAAGGGTCTTGATTAGCGATGGAGGATCCCATTTTTGTAACCGCACTATTGAAGCCTTATTGAGGAAGTATGGAGTCACGCATAAAGTTTCTACACCATATCACCCCCAAACAAGTGGAATGGCCGAGGTAAGTAATCGAGAGATCAAGAACATTTTGGAGAAATCGGTTGGACCTTCAAGGAAGGATTGGAGTGATCGTCTCAATGATGCTTTGTGGGCTTATAGGACTGCGTACAAGACACCGATAGGTATGTCTCCTTTTCGGTTGATTTATGGCAAAGCATGTCACTTACCGGTTGAGTTAGAACACAAAGCATGGTGGGCCGTTAAAAAGTTCAATATGAGCATAGATGATGCCGGTCTTCATAGAAAGCTTCAACTCAATGAACTTGAAGAAATACGCAATGAAGCATATGAGGCCGCTTGGATATATAAGGAGAAGACAAGAGCGTACCATGACAAAATGATTCGAGGGAAGAAGTTTGAAGTTGGGCAAAAAGTTCTATTGTTTAATACACGGCTTCAACTCTTTCCGGGAAAGTTGCGCTCTCGTTGGCTTGGACCATTCATTGTTCTTCAAGTGTTTCCACATGGAGCCGTAGAAATTCGGAATGAAGTTACGGGAAACACATTCAAGGTAAATGGCCATCGCCTCAAGCCTTACTATTCTCCCTTTCAAGAGCACACGGTGGAAGAAGCCGCCGTCTTCGCCGCCCCACCATCGTCCCCCCAAGCCGAGCTGCCTTCACAATCATATGATGCAGCCATGCCACCACCCCAACAAGTGGCTGCCGGACCTGCAATTGCCGGCAGCATCACCATGACGGCTGCCACGGACACGGACGCACCAACGATCACCCTGCCGGACACGCCCCAACATACCGAGCTGCTACCCCTGTTTTCTACCGTACCACCACCCCCTGCCGGACCTGCCATTGCCGGCAGGGCTGAGACAAGGCCACAACAGGCCGGACATAAGCTAGATACGCCGGATTCGCCGGCAGAATACCCGGACACGCGACCTGAATCGGATACGCAAGCTAAGGCCGAGCCGGATACAATACCCTTTACAAGCACCGAATCGGACACTTCATGCAACGATCTTCTCATTGAACTTCTTCTTGCCGATTTGGAATGCTTTGGAGCACGATGAACACATGATACACGGTGAAAAGTCTAGGCTATGGACTCTAAACACAAAGCGCTACTTGGGAGGCAACCCAAGTCGATCAAAGAAAAGTGAAGGAGCCATCACCGAGAGTTTGCAATTTCTTAACCCTTCTCTTTTTATTTGATTTGTGATGATATGTTGGTATATGTTAGACTATTGCATGCTTAGGAAATTCGTTGATATAAATTTGTGCTTACATTGAGGACAATGTAATTTTCTAAGTGTGGGGTGGGATAATGTATTCCGTTTATGTTTTCGTGTGTTTAGTTTAGAAAAGAAAATTCAGAAAATTGTTCCACAAAAAAATAGAGTGTTTAAATTTGTTTGTTTCGAGTCTTAGGATGCCCCTAATATGTCAATGATGTTTTTCTCCTCTTTGCATACATAGATGATGGTTATGCATACAATTAAAATTGTGAGTTTCATGGATTTTGTGCGTTGGTAGGAGCATGTAGGACTTGTTGATTAACGAAGCATGCATGTTTTAGCTAGTTTGTTTCCATAATAACCTATGTGAGCTTTAGAGCCAATTTGCTTTCTTCTTGAGCGATAAAAAGATAAAATTCAATAGATTCGTAGGAAGCATGAAACCTCATAATTCTTTGACTACTCGATGACTATGTGTCATAGCTTTTTAATGAACTCTAGAATGCTAGAACTTACTCTTGTTGATTTTCGAAACGTTTTAATCATAAAATACCTTGATTTTGAATGTGATTGAATAAAGATCATCTAGGTTTACCACCAAAGCCAAATAAAGCATGTGCCCTATTGGAGCCCGTCGTGGGACACCTTAGTAAACCCCTTTGAGCCGATATTGAGCCTTTTCTTTCATCACCCTTAAACACTTTCCATGAACTTAGTATAGTGATGCCTTTACTGTGTGTTCCGGCAAAGCTTGAAATTTTGAAGGCGTTTTTGCGTGTGTGATGAAGAAGAACAAGTGTGGGGTAGACTTAGCCATGAATTTGTATGTAAAATATATGCATGCCGTGCCTTAGAAAAATTGAAAAGAAAAATTGTGCTCGGATCAAAAGAGAGAAAAATGCCGAGAAAAAGAAAGAAAAATATGAAAAAGGGTACGGCATAGGCAATGGAAAAGGAAAGTTTTGTGTATGGCTATAGTCTAGATTATTGTTGTAATGTCGTATGGGAAGAAAAGATTGAAGCATGGGTCCAACAAGATGAAATTTGACCCTTTCGGCGAGAAGACATAAGGAGATTCGAGCTTTGCTAATGCGCATGGTGACGTTTCTAAGCCTCCTTATCCAAATATCGAATACCTCTTAGCCTAGCCCCATTACAACCCTTTTATTGATCTTTTCCATGATTCTTAAGATGGTTAAATTTGATTTGTGGAGATTTTCTCAAGAGTAAGCATATGGTTTTGGTTCATTGGTGCACATAGTTATCATATGAGGTTTTTCCATCAAAATTCACAAAGTGCTTTCTTTTCTTGACATATGCAAGTTACTCTTTGTAATTCATTATCTTTCGCTTGCATATACTTATGAGTGAATACCATGCTTCGAGAGAAAAGAAGAGAGTATGCCTAGTGAGGAGGATTGAATTAGCTTAACATGTCTACATGCTTACTTTTGCTCTTATATGTTCATATTGATGTCACATGTTCATGAAACTTGGAATTTTCGTGCTTAGCATTCTCATGCATTTAACTTGAAAGCTATGTGTACATACGAGCCTGAGACAAATTGTTAGGGGCAATAGTTTGTTTAGAGTCTTAGTTTTATTTAGTTTGCTAAGGGACTAGCAAAGGATAAGTGTGGGGTAGTTGATAGGAGCACAATGTGCGACGATATTACATGTTTATACCCTCGTTTATGCTTTGTTTAACCCTTATTTGTCTAAGATAGAGTCGTAATATAGTTAGTGTCAATTTCGGTAGAGTTTTGTGAAAAATGGTTAAGAATCCGAAAAATGACTAAGTTTGAGAAATCTGGAAAATAATGCAAAATATGTCTTTTTCGTGATTTTGAGATGAATGAAACTGTGATCTATCCTTTTCCAAATTCTATGAAATTTTATGTGCTTAATATTCATATGCTGAGGAATGATGTGTTAAAATTTCAGATCAATCGGAGTTCGGGAAGTCACCCAAAAGATGGCTGCAAAACCGCAGTCCGAGCATTTCAATCCAGGGACTTCCAGGATTTTCCTGGGACTGTGTCCCAACTTCGAAAAATCATTCCCGACGACTTGCATGGAATTTGGCCGAGATATTTTATGGGGAGATGGCCCTATGTGTCTAGTTTACGTGAAACTTGGAATCGCATCAATCGGAGCTCCACAGAGGGAGATATGCCGGAATTACTGCGACAAGGTCAAAGCTGCCGATTCCAGGAACCTACTGCCCCCTTTTTGTGTTTTCTGTTTTTGATGGACCAAATGGTGTACAAATGCATATGTGAAGATGGTCCAAGCTTTATGAAGGGAAGAGGAAGACACTAGGCCATGGCATTGAAGAAAATCATGAAGAAACAAGTTCTCCTAGTCACACTAGGAGAAGCTGCCGATTCTGGCAGATTGTGTGCCTTTGTGTGCTGCCGGCATTTGGGGCATTTTTCGATGGACCAAGACTTATCAATTGAAGTCCAAGACCATATAAGAAGTCCATGAAGATGTGAAGCCCAAGCCTTGAAGAAAAATTCAGAATAGAAAACCTAATTGGACTAAGAAAGGAAGGTTGCAAAACCTTATTGTACTAGGTTTTCTGAACTCCTCTTTGCAAGAGGGCTGCCAGCAACACCTATTCTCTATAAATACCCCCATTTGTTCTACAGAAAATCCATCTCATCTCAAGCATATTACACTAACCTAAAAGCTCTACCAAGTCTTCCAAAACACCAACATCTAAATACCCTAGCCGAACCATTCACCACCACCACCATATTGCCGAATCTCACCATCTTGGTTTCCTGCCGATTTTTGTTCTTGCCGAGCACTAAGGAGCAGCAGCCGATTCATCTAGTCACTTTGAGGAGTCTTCAAGGTTCTTTAAAGTGTGATCCATTCCCCTATGGCTTTTGTATTTATTTATATTTGGTTGTTTTGTATGAACTTGTTTCGATTCTTGGTTTTTCTTGAAACTTTGTATGAACCGAATGATATATGTTATGCATGGTTTTTCTGAATTTTAACTTGTGTATTTTGTATGCATTGATAATTAGGGCAGTGGTATTTCGCATGTTTAAACTTGAAATTGGTTAGAACTAAGGTTAGGGCAAATAAACCGACACACTAGTTATGATTAGCATGTAATTCTAAGTGCTAGGTTTCATGTGATAGAGTAACACGGATAAGTCATACGCTGGAGTAGTTTGTTTTGTGTTGCTCACCTAGGTCTAATAAACCTTAGAACTTGCAAGTTAAATAAGATGATTGACAACCTTACTTGTTTGCTTGTCTTCGATTAAGACTCATATGCTTAAATGTTAAAACGCGTAAAACCGGGTTAGCATCACCTTAGAAGTCATACGCTGGAGTAGTTTCTAAGAATTTAAGAAGTCTAACAATTGGAAAACCGCTGGAGGCTCTAGTTGTGTCGAAACTAATTTAGGTCTTAAACATGATAAATACTTGTCTCTTACCTTCTTACATGCAATTTGCCTTGTTAAAGAGTCTTTTGTGTGAACTGTTTTGTGTGAGAGATGATGATCACTTGTATATAGTAGCTTAGGTTTATTTTTCTGTTTTTATTGCCGAGTCTAGTATAGGGGCAGCATGGCTGCCGATCCAAACATATCCCCCTATTGTGACGTTTTTGTATATGTGTATATATGTTTTGTGTCTAACAATTTCATATCTCAGGTACCCTTAATCCCCGGCCTAGAACGATCCCTACTTATGTCTATACTACTAACGATTGTAGGGTTATTATTGCATGCGAGCTTCGGCTCCCCATCAATTTTTGGCGCCGTTGCCGGGGATTATAAAAGCTTGTTTTATGTTATTGTTGTGTATATAATGTTGCTGGAAATTTTTGTTGTGAAGTTGTAAAGTTGTAAATTTTAAGTTTATTCTGGGATTATGTAAAGTAGAAATATGCTTCGGCATGTAGAGTTTAAATTTTGAAAGTTGCATGATGTATATTGATGTATGTTGGTAATCACTTAGTTTAATTTCTAGGAAGTTGATAGTGTTGTGTATGTTTGAGTTTATTGTAGTTTCTAAAGTGTAACATGTAGGTGAAGCCTCTTTTGTTGATCATAACCATAACCCTTCATACGAGTGATGCCATGTTAGGTATGTTTTTGTGTAGATTGGGAAACGGGCCCTGCAATGTTGGAATTAGTCCATCGTTGGCCCCCCACGCATAACGACGCTAACTTGGTATTATTTTTATGAGGTTGAGGGCGGTTTTAATCAACACTTGAGACCGCTAGGGATCCGTGTTTGTTTTACAAAGTATGGGGAAGTTATTATCATAGATATGGTTCTCAGGTTTGTTTAACTGGATCTCAAGGCCCATAGACTGATGTTCATTCTCGGTGAGTGAGTCGATAGGGGGTTCGCCCTCCATGGTGTCCAACAACGAGTCCTGCCTGGTTCCTGTAGGGGGTTCGCCCTCCGTGATTTTAATGACCTTTGAAACGTAAAATCCGCACGACCTAGTCGACAGCTTGTGCCGAAGCATCACCTCACTTTAGACGCTAGAACATAACTTGACATATGTGGCCTATTTTCTTCAAAGATAAAACATGTTGTGTGGTTCAAACTCTTGAGGTATATCGGATTAAGCATGATACTACCGGGGGCTGTATCAGTCCATTGCACCGTTATCTCCTCTGCTCCACGTACTTCGAGAGTTAGAACAAATTTAAAAAGAAATTAGACTTAGCGATTACATGCTCATGAACTTTCCGATTTTTGCCCTCTTGTTGCCGAATACATGTATGCTTTGCCGAATGCTGCTTTGTGTTGTGCCGAATGTATATATGTGTTATGGTTTGAAATATGTTGTGTAATCGCCAATGCCGTGGCTTGTAATGATGTATATTCTTGCTTTCTATTTCTTTATAAGGTTCTAACTTGTTTAAAATGTTGCAAATTTCAGAAATAATGCATGTCCGAATCTAGTATTTGGACAAGAGATCTTCAAGGCCGTTTGCAACGTTTAGACCAAGAACTCGCTATTGCTCGTTTTGTGCCATTACCTCCATCGTCACCAACCAGTTCATCAGTGTCATCATCCTTGCCATCATCACCTAGTGTGCCGTCCATTTCATCATCAGTGCCGAGCTCACCATCGTTTGTTTCGTCGTCGTGTGATCTTCAGAATCCAGAATTTGAAGCTTTTGCCGAATTAGAAGAAGAAGAAGAGATCATGGCATCAATCAGGTCACAGAATGGTCATGTTGCTGGAGCAGGAGTTGCTCCTTCTAATATCACTTATCCTCCCTTGGAAGCTGACAAGACTGGAGAGATTGAATTGAGGAGTGGATTCCTCCACAAGCTGAAGTCGTTTTATGGGATGCCGAGTGAGGACCCTAATAAGCATCTACAGTGGTTTAACTTCACCACGGAGTCTATGTGTCCAAGAGGGACCGATTTGCAACACTTCAAAATGAAGGCATTTCCGTTCTCACTAGAAGATCAAGCAAAGGAGTGGTTGTTTGAGGTGCCTAGTGGTCGCATTGTTTCGTGGAGTACTATGATGGATGAGTTTTTGCTCAAGTATTTTCCCGCTTCACGTATCACTGATCTGAGGAAGCAAATTACAAGTGTGAAGCAAGCCGGAGATGAGACTTTCTTCGACTACTACAAGAGGTTCAAGTCCCTAGTTTCTTTGTGTCCATCGCATGGCATTAGCGATGGACTCTTGCTACAATATTTCTATGAGGGATTGCGCGTCATGGAGAGAGAGTTTCTTGACTCGGCCGCGGGAGGTAGCTTTTTGGAGTTGAATGCCGGAGCGGCAAGAAGTTTGTTGGAAGTTCGTGCTTTGAACAACCAACAATTTGGCATGGCACGAGGCAATGTGCAAAGGAATGAGAAAGTGCATGAGACGTCTTCGAGCTCAAAGTTAGAGGAGAAAGTGGACAAGCTTACCGACTTGGTGAGTAATTTGATGAAGAAGCGTGCAAGTGTTTGTGGAATTTGCACCGAGGGCCATGAGACCGAACAATGCCCTCAATTTGGAGTTAGCGAGGGAGTAGAGGAGTGCAATGCCATTGGTTTTCAAGGAGGCCAACGTTTTGGCAATTTTAATCCAAGGTTCAATGATCATCCGAACTTTCGATGGGCGAATAATGACAACGTGCTTAGGGCACCTATGCAACAAAGAGAGGGAGGAGCACCATTTGCACCAAGGCCACCATTTGTGCCTCGGCAACCCTATCAGCCGAATCAAGGAGCATTTGGAGCCATGCCGAGCCAAGCACAAGTTGTGCCGTACCAAGGTCAAGGAGGGCCGAGCCAAGGCCAAGGCCAAGCCGCACCGAGCAATCCGAATTATGATGCTTTGCTTCAATCTTTGTCAAGCGCTACTCAAGCACTACTCGCGGGGCAACAAAATCATCAAAAGGACATTGGTGAGCTCAAGACTCAAATGGGGCAAGTTGTGGATTTTATGGGAAGATTTAATGAGCAAGGGAAGTTGCCAAGCAATACTATTCCAAATCCGAGGAACGAGCAAGCCAAAGTGATTCAAACTCGAAGCGGAAGGGAGTTGGTTCCTCCAACAAGTCCAAAGAAGAAGCGAGTGACTTTCAAAGGTGTTAATGAGGATGAGATGGCTGCCGGACCTGTCATTGCCGGCAGCCATAATAGAGAGGATGCCGAGGAGAACCTTGATGCCGAGCATCATGATGATGCCGGCAATGTCATTGCCGAGAAGGAGAACCGAGCAACCGGCAAGGGCCATTCTGCCGGGCAGGATAGTGTGGCCGGCAACAATGCCAAAGGAGGGGACCCATCATCTAGTGCCCCATTCCCTTCACGCTTTGCTAGAACGAAGAAAGACAAATCCGATGAGGAGGTGTTGGAGATTTTCCGGAAAGTGCAAGTCAACATCCCTTTGTTGGAGTGCATTAAACAAGTGCCAAAGTATGCTAAGTTTTTAAAGGAGCTTTGTACGGCAAGAAGGCATACTAGAGAGACTCGTGTGGTAACAATGAGCGAGACGGTGTCGGCCGTTATTCAAAGGAAGTTGCCACCAAAGATGAAGGATCCGGGGAGCTTCAATGTGCCTTGTGTCATAGGCAATACACGATTTGATGATGTTATGTTGGATTTGGGAGCATCGATTAATGTCATGCCACTCAATGTGTACCAAACGTTGAGTATAGGGCCTCTCAAGAAGGATAATGTCATCATTCAACTTGCGGATCGCTCAAGCAAATATCCGGAGGGCTATGTAGAGGATGTGTTGGTGCAAGTCAACCAATTGATATTCCCCGCCGATTTTTATGTGGTTGAGATGGAGGATTCGCCGGTCAACAACACTCAATTGCTTTTAGGGCGACCATTTATGAGGACCGCGCGCACTAAGATTGACGTGGCCGAGGGCAACCTAACTATGGAATTTGATGGTGAGATGATAAAGTTCAATGTGTTTGACGCCATGAGATTCCCCAATGTTGATTTGAAGGAGGGTTGTGCCATTGAAGTTTTGGAGGAGGTCGAGCAAGTTATGTCGACCTCGCTCGACGCATAGCAATTAGCGATTGAGCAAGGGGTCGGATTTGACAAGAGGGGAGAACGAGTGCTCGATGAAACCGAGCCAAACCATGCCGAGCAAGTTGGAGCCGAGCTAGGCATTTTTGCCGAGCCTTATGCCATGATGCCGAGCCTTAGAGAGGTTGTTGCCGAGCTAGACGCCACAACATTGTATCCGAGGAACTCGTTCTTGTCAATTCCAAGTGCCACAACAAAATTTCGACCAAGTGTGGAAGAGGCCCCAAAGTTAGAACTAAAAGAACTCCCTAGTCATTTGAAGTATGCGTATCTTGGAGAAGGAGACACACTACCGGTTATTGTGTCTTCAATGCTTAGTGAGAAGCAAGAGGAGGATTTGATTTGTGTGCTTAAGAAGTACAAGACCGCCATAGGTTGGACCTTAGCGGATATCAAGGGAATAAGCCCTACTACTTGTGTTCATCGTATTTTGTTAGAAGAAGGAGCTAAGCCGACAAAAGAAGCTCAACGTCGACTTCACCCTCCCATGATGAAGGTTGTGAAAGAAGAGATTATCAAGTTGCTTGATTGTGGGGTGATCTACCCAATTTCGGATAGTAAGTGGATATCTCCCGTGCAAGTAGTGCCAAAGAAGAGTGGTGTAACGGTTGTCAAGAATGAGAAGAATGAGCTTGTGCCACAAAGACTTGTAACCGGTCATCGGATGTGCATCGACTATAGGAAGCTCAATGCTACAACGAGGAAGGATCACATGCCTTTGCCGTTTATGGATCAAATGCTAGAGAGGTTAGCCGGTCATTCTTACTATTGCTTTCTTGATGGATATAGTGGCTACAATCAAATCATGATACACCCGGACGATCAAGAGAAGACCACTTTTACTTGTCCATTTGGCACATTCGCGTATCGGAGGATGCCATTCGGACTTTGCAACGCACCCGGCACTTTTCAAAGATGTATGTATGCTATCTTCTCGGATTTTATTGAAGACATTATCGAAGTGTTCATGGATGATTTTAGTGTGTATGGAGGCACCTTCGATGCATGTTTGGGGAACTTGGAGAAGATACTTGAGAGGTGTGTAGAGACAAATCTTGTGCTCAATTGGGAGAAGTGTCACTTCATGGTCACGCAAGGCATTGTGCTTGGCCATATTATTTCGGCAAGAGGACTTGAAGTTGACAAAGCAAAGGTTGAACTTATACAACACTTGCCGAGCCCTAGAAATGTAAGGGACGTGCGAAGCTTTCTTGGCCATGCGGGGTTCTATCGACGATTCATCAAGGACTTCTCTTCAATTGCCAAGCCATTGAGCAACTTGTTACAAAAGGAGGTGACGTTTGAGTGGACAAAGGCGTGTGAGGATGCCTTTTGCCGATTGAAGACCATGCCTTTTGACGTTTGGGGGGGGGGGGCTGCTGCTAGCGTCGATGCTATCGGTGCAGGCCTGGCGAGGCTGGGCTAGGGCGGATGCGGCGCTGCTAGCGTCGGAGCTGGTGGAGTCGACGAGGCCGAGCGAGCGGATCGGAGCCGCAGAGTCGGAGATCAAGGCCGAGCGACCTGAGTACGCGCGCTGGTGATGGTAGAGCAGCGCAGATCGGTGGCGGCGCCGGTTCGTCAACGATGCTGCGAGGTGTAGTGGCGGTCGATCGGCAGCTTTCAAGGCTGCGTCGCCGATCGGAGAAGGTGAGGGTGCCCAGAGCAGATATCTGGGTGCCATGATATTTTTTCATTCTCTGCCGACAAAGCTTCGTCGGCAGAGTGCATAGCCTTCCTTTTGCCAACGAAGTGCTTGTCGGCAAAATAAGTTTCTGGGGATTTCCGGCAAACTGTTGCCGGCAGAAAAGAAAATTTAGGGTTTTGATTTTGTTTTTCAGAGACAAAACCTAGGGTTTCTGAATATTTTTTTTCAGGCTTTTTTTTCTTGGCTAAAAAAAAATCTCAGCGAGTAAAGCTACGTGCTAATAACGTGTTGTAGGAGAATCAGAATTGGTCTACTCATTTCATTGATAATCCCCTTTATATAGGGTGAGTATTACAACGGTAATAGGAAATACATTAATGACAATAATGACTACATAATTATCTATCGTCCGTTACATTGACGAAGGCACATAATACGTTTTTCCTTCAACAAATATAACTATTTATATACAAATATAACTATATTTCATTATTAACATATATATATATATATATATAAATACAAATAACCATTTATATATTAACAAAAATATATAACAATTTATATAATTAAAATTAAATATATAAAAAATATATAACAATTTATTATATAACAATTTATATAATTACAATTAAATATATAACAATTTCTATACCTAAATTATAACAAATATATAACAATTTATATAATTAAAATAAAATATATAACAATTTTTTAAAATTAAATTTATTAATAAATATATAACAATTTATATAATTAAAATTAAATATATAACAATTTATAAAATTAAACTAAATTGAAAAAAAAAAAATTTAACCGGATCGGAGGAGGAGGCCGGAGGAGGAGGGGAAGGCGGAGGGGAAGGAGGAGGAGGAGGAGGCCGGCGGCTTGGAGGAGGATTTGAGGAAGGAGGAGGATCGGAGGAGGAGGAGGCCGAAATTGGAGGAAGAGAGGAAAAGCCGATTTAAGGAGGAGGAGGGCGCGGCGGAAACGCACGGGAGAGGGCCGGTTTGGAGCAGCAACAGGAGGAGGAGGAGGAGGAGGAAGAGAGGAAAAAGTCGGCTAGGGTTCGACAGTTTCTGATTTATACCCGAAAGAATAGCCGACGATTAAAAAAGATTTCGTCGGCTATTCTTAACTATAGCCGACGAAAACTTTAACATCGTTCGCTATACTTTGAATGTCCTCGGCTATTCTTTGAATGTCGTCGGCTATACTTTAGGAGATCAGCAGCCGTCTGATCTGAGCCATCCAACGGCGGACAATGAAAAGGCGCGGATCGCAAGAGTTTAGCTGACGAATTCAAATATTTCGTCGGCTATACTTTGGAAAATCAGCAGCCGTTAGATCTGAGCCATCCAACTGCGGACAATAAGCGGATCGCAAGAGTTTAGCCGACGACATATAATTTTCGTCGGCTAAACTGTTGGTCAAACCTCTAAACGCTTTAAAACGGAAATTAGTCTAGTTAGACGACGGTTTTTGGCCTGACCTTCAACAGATAATAGTTTCAAATCGATGAGACGCAACTAATCGTTTAAAAATTTTCCTCAAAATATTTACCAAACGTCAGGCTACCCATAGGAAAACGGAAGTAAAAAACAGTTAACCGCAACATTCGGCACACAGATTTTGTCGGAATCTTGTCATTTTTCTAGCGTAGACGTATTTCATTATTTCGGTCATATCTTATTTGACGACATATTTGCATTTGAAGAGTGTACGTATAGTAACTATTTGAAACTATACATTCACTTAAACACTTAGTAAACAAGTTAAGGAACAATAGTGCATATGTTCTGATTTTGAATCTAAAAGTTTATAAAATCTATTCCAACCGTCAGATATCACCGTTAAGATTAAATACATGTATGAAAAAAAATTCAACTACATCTGACAACGTTAAAGGCTCGATCGGGACGGTCAACCGGGTGAGTCAACCCTTTAAACGCTTAGAAATGGTAGTTGGCCTATCTAAATGACGTTTTTTGGGCTGACCTTCAACAGATAATAGTTTCAAATGGATGAGACGCAAACTAATCGTTTAAAAATTTTCCTCAAAATATTTACCGAACGTCAGGCTACCCATAAGAAAACGGAAGTAAAAAACAGTTAACCGCAACATTCGGCACACAGATTTTGTCGGAATCTTGTCATTTTTCAACCATAGACGTATTTCATTATTTCGGTCATATCTTATTTGATGACATATTTACATTTGAAGAGTGTACGTATAGTAACTATTTGAAACTATACATTCATTTAAATACTTAGTAAACAAGTTAAGGAACATTAGTGCATATGTTCTAATTTTGAATCTAAAAGTTTATAAAATCTATTCCAACCGTCAGATATCACCGTTAAGATTAAATACATGTATGAAAAAAAATCCAACTACATCTGACAACGTTAAAGGCTCGATCGGGACGGTCAACCGGGTGAGTCAACCCTTTAAACGCTTAGAAATGGTAATTGGCCTGTCTAAATGACGTTTTTTTGCCTGACCTTCAACATATAATAGTTTCAAATCGATGAGACGCAACTAATCGTTTAAAAATTTTCCTCAAAATATTTACTGAACGTCAGGCTACCCATAGGAAAACGGAAGTAAAAAACAGTTAACCGCAACATTCGGCACATAGATTTTGTCGGAATCTTGTCATTTTTCAACCGTACACGTATTTCATTATTTCGGTCATATCTTATTTGACGACATATTTGCATTTGAAGGATGAAGCAATGGTTTGTCGATAGTGATAGAAAATGGAAGCTGGTCTTTTTTTGTTTTTTTTTTTATCATAGCCGACGAAATCAAACCTAGTACTCGTCGGCTATAAGTCATAATAGCCGACGAAAATGTCAACTTCGTCGGCCATACTTCCAAAAAATTTCGTCGGCTAATGTTTGGGAGAAAGGCCGACGAAAATACAAATCGTCGACTGAAATATGAATATAGCCGACGCTTTTTTGAAAATACCAACGAAAAAACAGTTTCGTTGGCTATGGTTAAACTATGGCCGACGAATTTTTCTTTTTACCGACGAAAAATAAAATCGTCGGCTATTCCTTAGAATTACCGAAGAAAATTTTAATTCGTCGGCCGTTTTTTTTTTTCGTCGGGAAAACCATTTTTTTGGTAGTGTGTGGAGGAATATGTGGATGGGTGATGCTTTGTCGCCTTGTCTCCAAGCTTTGGAGAAGATGTAGCCTCTTTAGGTTAGGTTTTGGTGAGATCTTGTCGTTATATTTTTACATTTGCGCATCCTCATTTCACCGTTGTGGAGTACCAAAAATACATGCAAAAATTGTATGGTGTATTGTGAATAATGATGACTTACTGTAATTCAGAATATGTCATACTTGGAATACTACAGAAGAGCTCGCCTGAGGATAACCAAGAAATTCACAACAACAAAACCTAATGTATTTTCTTTAGCTGGCTAGTCTGAGAAACAAATTAACAAGCTTGGGGATGAATGATAATACGAAGTTACGAACTTTCTAAAGGAAAGGAGAGAAAGAGAACCAACCAAAATGTACATATATATGTCCCTCCATTGAGAGTTGGAAGAAACCTCTTTAACTTTCTGATTTGGTCTTTAGTTCTTGGATGAAATGGAAAGGAAGACATAGACATTAGATTGGATACCCTTTCTTGGTTCTTATTTCAGGTTTGAATTGCAAAGTTGATGATCAAATCACCAGATATAAAATATAGTCTAGATCTTAGATGAGATCACAAGTTCACAACCACTAGATATCAATCAAAATAAAGGCTTGTACCCTCTCGCTTACATTAAGTTCAACAACTCTACTGCTCTTTTAATTTTAAACTAGCTCGAAGTTTCTATTTTTATTTCCAACCCTTCTTGTTGGTAAATAAGCAGATAGGGTACAATCTCATGGAAGCCAAACAGAAAAACATTCCTCCAGTATACATCATCCCAGTTCTTGTGAAGCACGTTAATTACATGAAAAGTTGTATGTTTTCGATTTGAATCAAGTATTTTTGTCAAACTAGTGTGAGGATTTTTGGTTAAATACAAATTAATTAACATGACAATTTAGATTTAGGGTATGATGACCTTAATAAGAAAGGAGCGCGTGACGTCGGACTTTGGACAGAATGTTTGGATCGACTGTTTGGACTTCCAATTAAGTACAAGTAGTATTCATCTTCGTTTTCATGTTCTTATTTGGATCTTTTGGGTATATCATTATCGCAAGTGGATTCAGCGCACTAAAGTGCACTTGCTCCAATAGTGTGTAAGTCATTTATGCAGCCATTTCTTGAACTCTGTCAGTGTCTTTTAACTTCTCAATAGTTGAGTATTGTGGACGTTGTTTTTCAGGAAACAGATTCAACGCACCGAAGGACACTTATACCTCCCATGTACAAGTCACATGCACTAACAGACCAAGCAAACGTTGGTTAGTGACCATAAAATCGAACACGCAGTAAAAAAGCACAAACAACCCAGAACACTTTTCTCAAAAAATACCAAAAACGCCCTCTTCTTCCCCGCATTGCTTCCGAAATTTGACCCCTCTATGTCCGCCGCCGCCCATGACCTCATCGATCTTAGCAGAATACCAGATTCGTTCTTGGGGATAGGTTTGCTGGATGAAGATGGAAAAAGGTGGAGATCCGTTGTCCCTTATGGAAGGTGTTAATGTAGGATGAAGGTTTGGAATAAGATTGTGAAACGTTTTCCATAGATAACCAAACATGGAGGTTGAAGAGGTTGAAGAGGTTGAAGAAGACCTGCAAATTCTATGACAAAATAATTTAATGAGAAGGGCGATTAAACTATGAGTTGGTGTAGTGGTTCCGGTTGAAAGTTGACAGCACCGGCGGAGGAGGCCCCTTTTCTCCTCGTTTCAGATTTTACCAACCCTTGGCCTTTCATTTGATAGATTCCTTTTCACAAAAAATACCAGGTTAGTTATCTATTTTTTATGTTTCGGTCATAGTTAATCAGAGTATTTTCAGTATACGGCGTGTATCTACACATACAATTTGAATGGTCAAAATTAGATGACTTTATATAGATATATGGTGGGTCCTGTGTATAAAGTATTATAAATGACTAAGATTGCGCCGTGTAGGTACACGGTCGTGCATACAAGAATTTTCTATAGTTAACGGTGTTAGTATTGGGTTTAGTGTATGTTTAAAGCTTAATTAAATGAATGGCTGAGATTGCATGATAATTGTTGGTTCACTTACACCTTAGTGCTTTGAAAAATTTTCCTGTTTTTTATGGTATTTTTTCTTGCGATTTATGTTCTTACTAATCATGTTGATATAATAGTTCATCTCGAATTTGCTTTAGTTATAATATGTTATAACTTTATCTTTACTCACCCTTCAAATATTAGGACTATTTGAATAATTGGTGATTAAAAAAAATTGTTAAAATTACATATTTGAGTATCGTTTCACTTGTGTTTGAATAATATTCCATCATTATCAACGACTGAAATTTCATGAAGTAGTTAATGATATAGACATGTCGATTAGACCGTCATATAATTCATGCCCTCGTAGCTAGCTTACTTATGTAATTCGTACATGTGAATGTTGAAACTGATTAATCAAGGTTAGCTTGCTGTATAGTACTTTTCTCTGTTTGTATCCTAACCTTCTTTCTAGGGTTTGTGATGTAATAATTGAAATTATTGAAATGCTAGTGAAGCGCTCCTTTGAAACCAACAAAATATCCGTTTCGAAAGTATCCCGATCCGAATTCCGGTAAGTTCATAATTTGCTCCTCTTAAACTACATACTAGCTAGAGTGGTCCGAGTGTTAATATCTTCATATATTCTTTAGAATGCACCAGATAATTTTGATATTTATTATCAGCAAGGATTCCCTAGATAAATTTGGAAGCAGTGTATGTACTGTAAAGATAAAACCATATTTGCTTACAAAATAAAGGCTAATGCTTTATGTTTCCTCATGATCTTCTCGATCTCCCTTCTATATTGTCTCCTCCTGCTAAATTTATATAGGAACCATTCATGCTTAGTGGTTGTTAAAGTGTTCCCAGCAACTATTCCAACTACCAGCCCACAGTGAACACTGATGACAAGTCTTCATTATTGCTTGAAGGTGGTGCATGATGCATGGCTTTAAAGTCTCAGAAACTTCACATTTATCCGACAAAGGGACTCCACATAAGCCGGATTTTCCTTCATATATAAGAACTCTTGTCAAACGCAGACAATTGGGTTTTATATGGTATACGCCCCAAACATGGCTGTGGGATACATCAAAACGAGTTGAGGTAGAGTACGTACTATCTCTCCTGAAAGCTGGAACCTTGGAGATGCAGCTACAAACTCTGCCTCAGTAGTGGACAAGCAGGTCACCACAGGTTGTTTCTTTGAGGACCACGCAACAGCTCCTTCTCCAAACATAAAAACATACCCTGAAGTACTTCTTCTGTCATCTTGATCCCCAGCATAATCGCTATCTGTGTAGCCTACTAATTCTCCAGTTCCACCTTTCTTGTACAAAATGCCCATCTCCAAGGTTCCCTTCAGATATCGAAGAACTCTCTTTACCGCACCAAGATGAAGTTCAGTAGGATTCTCCATGTACCGACTCACCAATCCAACTACAAACATCAAATCTGGCCTGGTCACAGTTAAATATCGAAGACTTCCCACAATTTGCTTGTAACCAGTGGCATCTATTCTGACTCCATCTTCATCCTTCACAAGTCTTGTTCCTGGAACAATAGGATTTCTAACAGAATTGCTACCCAACATGCCAAACCTTTCAAGAACTTCGTTGGCATACTTCTTCTGACTAATGAAAATACCATTCTCACTCTGTAAAACTTCCACTCCAAGAACATACCTCATTCTTCCAAGATCAGTCATTTCAAATTCTTGTATCATAGAACTATTAAAAGCTTCAATCATCCCCTCATCATTCCCCGTAAAAATGAGATCATCTACATACAAACTAACAACCAGAATTCTACCCACCAAATTAGTTTTTATGAAAAGAGTAGGTTCAGATGGGCACCTTTCAAAACCTTCCTTAGTAAAGTAGGACTCAATGCGACTGTACCACGCTCTTGGTGCCTGCTTGAGGCCATACAAGGCCTTCTTCAACCTGTAGACTTTGTGCTCCTCCCCTTCTTTCTCAAAACCACGTGGCTGATCAACAAAAACCTCCTCCACCAGCTCTCCATGAAGGAAAGTATTCTTAACATCAAGTTGACAAGTACTCCAAGCTTTCTGTGCTGCCATCGCAATCACAATTCAGATAGTATCCCATTTCGCAACTGGCGCAAAGACTTCATTGTAATCAACTCCATATTTCTGGGCATATCCTTTCGCCACCAAACGTGTTTTGTATTTGTCGATCTCACCAAACTCATTTAGCTTTGTTTTAAACACCCATTTTATTCCAATCTTCTTTGCACCAACATGCAGCTCCACCAAATCCCAGGTTTCATTTTTCTCAATGGCTTGAATCTCAAGTTTCATAGCTTCAAACCATTATCCACTTCTAGCAGCTTCTTCGAAAGTGACCGGGTTTTGAGTGGCGTATAGAACCAGGTTACTAGCTTCTTCTTGTTCATCAGATAGACCTAATCCCGTGCCACACACATAGTCTTTTTGCCATTCTAGAGCTCTTATGTTCTCTCTTCTAGGCCTCCCTTGTGCTGGAGCTGGAATGTTTGGACTTGGCGATGATACATTTGGAGAAGCTTGAACTGCTTCCTCCATATTTGGTTCTTCTTCAGCTGCATCTTCTTCACTCCCACTGTCACCATTGTCTTTAACATCATCATCTCCCCATTCCAACTCTCTTCTCATTTCCTCTAAATTTTGACTCCAATCCCAGCATTTATCTTCCTCAAAGACAACATCACGACTTACCACGATACGCTTAGAGACTGGATTATACAATCTGTAAGCCTTGGACTCATTGCTAACACCAAAGAAGACACAGCTGTAGCTCTTGTCATCACATGAATACACCACTGAACTGCTTCAGGCCAGAACTCCCTTGGAACTTTCTTCTCAGACAACATGCTTTGAACCGAGTTCATAATAGTTCGATTCCTTCTCTCAGCAACCCCATTTTGTTGAGGTGTGTAGGCTGCAGTTAGCTGCCTTCGAATACCATTCTCCACACAAAAATTATTAAACTCATGTGAAGTAAACTCTCCACCCCTATCAGTGCGTAAACATGCTATGGGCTCACCACACTCCTTTTCAACATAGTTTTTGAAGCTTTTAAATACTCCAAATGTCTCTGACTTCTCACATAAGTAATAAACCCAAACTTTACGACTGAAATCATCAATAAAACTGAGTAAATACCTCTTCCCACTTGTCGAGATTGGTGTGATTGGTCCACAAATATCAGAATGGACCAGTTGCAACTTCCTTGATGCTCTTCATGCACTCTTCTTTGACATGTTCTCCCTATGTTGCTTTCCGACCAGACAATGAGTACAAACTTTGTTTGGCATGGTAATTGTAGGTAATTAAGCCACGAACTAACTTCTGAAATTGCATTGTTCTTAAGCTTTTGTAGTTCAAATGACCAAACCTGCAGTGCCACAAGTGAGATGCATCTTCAGTGATAGCTTGAACGCATGATGGAGTGAGCTGCTTCGAGTCTGTGCTTGGTAGAGTAGTAGCTAGAAGCACAAACATTCGATTTGTGGTCATTCTTGTTGCACAAATAACCCTCTTTGTGGATGATATAGCTTGCACTCTCCTCCACGAGTGCGTGTGGGGAGTCTCTTAGGAGTTTAGGCAGGCCGACCCGGTTAAGTTTGAGGAGCTTGTCGCTAGTCATGGACTTGACGCTGAAGAAGGGATTGGGTATCCCTACACAAACTGTTCAGGGTCTGGAGCCGATCTCCTGATGAGCCTGTGGCAGGGCGAAACCAGTATGCGCCTCGGCTGATAAGGCTGGCTTCCAGGGGGCTGGGAGCGCCGCATGGGCCAAGTGTGGCAGCCGAATGGCTATGCCAGTGACAGATGGTATCAGAGTCATCCCGGCATCTGTGTTCATGATGCCAAGCGCTCACACAATAGTGTCCTCAAGACGAGGGGCTCCGAGGTGGAGGAGTCGAGTAGGCAGATGTTCGCAAAATCTGAATATTGTTCCTCAGAAAAGAACTGGTTTCAGACAAGTTCAAAAAGATCATGACAAAAATGATGTGATTAGTCGTTTGGATGAAGGAATACAAACCAGGCACAGGACTGTTGGTACTCCTAGTGATGACCCTACTGTGAAAGCTTTAGCTTGCTTTGTTGACAGTCAGGTTAGGGAGTCAAACACCATCCAGTGTTATGGTTTTGTTTCTCTCATTGAACCAAAAACTGTTCATGAAGTTCATATGGACACTGATTGGATCTTGGCTATGCAAGAAGAATTAAATCAATTCTCCAAGAATCAAGTCTGGGAACTGGTACCAAGACCTACACATGCAAATGTTGTGGGAACAAAGTGGATATTCAGAAACAAGTCTGATGAACATAACACTGTGGTCAGAAACAAAGCAAGACTAGTAGCTCAAGGATACTCCCAGAAAGAAGGACTGGACTATGAGGAAACTTTCGCTCCAGTAGCTCGCATGGAGTCTGTGCGCTTACTGATGGCTGTAGCCTGTCACTTGAAGTTCAAGCTGTTTCAAATGGATATCAAAACTGCTTTTTTAAATGGTTACATCGACAAAAAAGTTTTTGTGGAACAACCTAAAGGATTTGTGGATCCACATCATCCTCATCTTGTCTACAGACTTCAGAAGGCTCTTTATGGCCTCAAGCAGGCTCCAAGGGCATGGTATGATCCACTCTCTAAGCATTTAATAAGTCAAGGCTATGTCAGAGGTTCTATTGACAAAACCTTATTTGTTAAACATCTGAAAAATGAATTCATTGTTGCCCAAGTTTATGTTGATGACATTGTTTTTGGCTCTACCTCAGATAAACTAGTCACGGACTTTGCTTCTGATACGACCCCAACCTAGAATTACCGTTTAACTGTTTTACTTTTATTATTTCTCAGGAATTGTTTCTACGATTTGAAAGTTCTAAAGGTTGACTTTTAAATAAGTTGACTCGACCGAGGATTTTATTTCATTACGAGGTAGAAGACATTGAAACGAGTTCGTGGACACGTAGCATGCTCAAATTGGAGTTCGTACGAAAAAGTTACGATGTAAATCAGAAATTTTCTGATTTTTGGACGAGTATAAATAGCGGGAAATGAAAAATTTCCCAAACGGGAAACTTTCCTTTTTCTTCTCTCTCCTTTCTCTCTCCTCTCCCCCGACTCGGCCCGACCTCCACCGACTCTCCGCCGTCCGGCCGAACTGGGCCGGCGCACCGGTCACGTTCGGACCTGCTCGGCCTCCTCTCACTACCAGAAAAAAGGCTTTTGCCGACGAAAAAAAAAAAAAAAACGGCCGACGAAACCAATTTTCGTCGGCTATTCTCAATAATGGCCGACGAAAATTGTTTTCGTCACTAAAAAGGAAAAAATCGTCGGCTATTCCCCTAGAATGGCCGACGATTTTTTTTTTCGTCCCTAAACAAAAAAGTCGTCGGCTATTCCCACTGAATGGCCGACGATTTTTTCTTTCGTCGCTAAAAAAATTATTTCGTCGCCTATACCCCCTAGAATGGCCAACGATTTAAAAATTTCGTCGCCTATTCTCTGAAAGTATAGCCGACGAAAACTTTTGTAAGTTTGGCCGACGAAATTGTCATTTTCGTCGGCTATAAGTTTATATATTTTCAGATCAAAACCCGGTTTACTGCAGATTTGGTGTCCAGCGTCCGAATGACGATTGTGATGCCATTCCGGAAAGGGAACGATGCCAGGAATCAAACTCGTCGCTTTGCCACGACGTGTGTGCCTTTTCGGGCTTTCGAGTTCGTTTAGGGCCTCAAAACGGCAGTTTAATATGTTTTCAAGATTTAAGTTTTCTAATTTATTTTGTTTTAAACCATCGCTTCATCCTTCAAATGCAAAAATGTTGTGAAATAAGATATGACCGAAATAATGAAATACGTCTACGGTTGAAAAATGACAAGATTCTGATAAAATCTGAGTGTCGAAAGATGCGGTCAAAGGTTTTATTCTTTCGTTTCCCTAATGGTAGCGTTACCTTCGGTAAATATTTTGAGGAAAATTTTTATATGATTAGTTGCATCTCATCGATTTGAAACTATTATCTGTTGAAGGTCAGGCAAAAAAACGTCATTTAGACAGTCCAATTACCATTTTTAAGCGTTTAGAGGTTTGACTCACCTGGTTGACCGTTCCGATCGAGCCTTTAACGTTGTCAGCTGAAGTTGGATTTTTTTTCCATACATGTATTTAATCTAAACGGTGATATCTGATGGTTGAAATAGATTTTCTAAACTTTTACATTCAAAATCAGAACATATGTACTAATGTTCCTTAACTTGTTTACTAAGTGTTTAAGTGAATGTATAGTTTCAAATAGTTACTATACGTACACTCTTCAAATGCAAATATGTCGTCAAATAAGATATGACCGAAATAATGAAATACGTCTACGGTTGAAAAATGACAAGATTCCGATAAAATCCGTGTACTGAAATAATGAAATAAGTCAAAACCAGGTTTACTGCAGATTTAGCGTCCGGCGTCCGAATGATGATTGTGATACCATTCCGGAAAGGGAACGACGCCAGGAATCAAACTCGTAGCTTTGCTACGATGTGTGGGCATTTTCGGGCTTTCGAGTTCGTTTAGGGCCACAAAACGGCAGTTTAGTATGTTTTCATAGAATAGGCGACGAAACATTATAAATCGTCGGCTATTCTCTAGGTTTAGCCGACGAAATCTCATTTTCGTCGGCTAAACTCTTGTGATCCGCGCCTTTTTATTATCCGCCGTTGGATGGCTCAGATCCGACGATGTTCATAGAATAGCCGACGAAATATTATAAATCGTCGGCTATTCTCTAAGTTTAGCCGACGAAAATTATATTTCGTCGGCTAAACTCTTGCGATCCGCGCCTTTTTATTGTCCGCCGTTGGATGGCTCAGATCCAACGGCTGTTGATTTTCCAAAGTATAGCCGATGAAATATATTAAATCGTCGGCTATTCTCTAAGTATAGCCGACGAAATATATTAAATCGTCGGTTATTCTCCTTCTAAATCTTTTAAATCCCTTCCTCCCGCCTTTCTTCTCTCCTCCTCCCCCCCTCCTCCGGCCTCCTCCTCCTTCCCCTCCTCCGGCCTCCTCCTCCTCCTTCCCCACCTCCTCCTTCTCCTCCTCCTCCGGCCTCCTCCTCCTTCCCCTCCTCCTCCTTCTCCTCCTCCTTCCCCTGCTCCTCCGGCCTCCTCCTCCTCCTCCTCCTTCCCCTCCTCCTCCTCCTCCGATCCGGTATTTTTTTTTTGCCCAAATTGACATTATTTCGTCGGCTATAACTTTAAAATATTAATATATTCCGACGAAATAGCCGACGAAATAGCCCAAATCGTCGGCTATACTTCAGAACAAATAGCCGACGAAACCAAATTTCGTCGGCTATAACTTTAAAATATTAATATATTCCGACGAAATCGTCGGCCAAACTCGAAAATAGCCGACGAATTTCGTCGGATATTTGGCCAAGCTTTGGTTGACGAAATCATTTTCGTCGGCCATAATTCGTCGGCCAAGGTTGGAATGGCCGACGATGTCGTTTTTTTCGTCGGCCATTACTTTTACCGACGGGCTTTTACCGACGAATTATAGCCGACGAAATTTTCGTCGGTAGAAGGAATAGCCGACGAAAAAAATTTCGTCGGCTATTCTGTCAAAGCTGGTAGTGTCTTCACGTCGGTGGCAGCGGCGCGGCGTGAATCGCTGCTGTTCGGCCGTGCGACGCCCAAGAACCTCCGCCACCGACGGTTCGAAACTCCCTCCTCCGGCCACTTCTTGGCCCGATTTTAGGGGGGAAATGGGGACCTTGACTCGTGTAGTAATCCCACCAAAGGAATCGATCCAAATCGATCCAGGTAAGGAGAATTTAGAATTTGAAATTTTTAGGGTTTTTTATTTTCTGAATTGGAGGTTGTGATTTTGGTGTTTTTGATGGATTTAGAGGCTAGAATTGGGTTTAGGACGATAATTGAAGTCGATTAGGTGTTGTTTGATGTTGAATTGGTTGAGGTTTGGAGAAATTTGAATTTGGGATTTTTGGCCGCCGTACCGGCCGCCATATGCGGCGGCTGCGCTGGTTTTTGGTGGCGAAGGCAGTGGTGGACGAGGTCCTGAGGTGGTGGCGATGATATTGGATTGAATTGGAGTTGATTGGCTAGTTTTTGGGCCACTGTGGTGGCGGCGCCGGCGGAGCTGCGGCTGCCGGCGGCTGAGGAAGAAGATGAACAATAAACCGGTAAAAAGTAAAAAAGGTAAAATGGTAAAAGGTGAAAAGTAAATGATAAAACAGTAAAAGTAAAAGTAAACAGTAAAGGGTAAATAGTAATTGGAGTTTAACCATTTACTGTTTGACTTTCAGAATTACTGTTTGACCTAGAATAATTACTGTTTGACCTTGGATTATTACTGTTGACTTACCGTAAAAAGGTTAAAAGCTAATTAAAATGGTTTTACGAAGAAATAACGAGTAAAAGGATTAATCGGACACGAGGTGGGTGTCCTGAGTAATTTCGGACGTAGATTTTCGATATTGAGGCGTAATTCCTATACCGATAACTGAAAAAGAGGAAATTGGGAGGTTTCGTGTGAGTGAGGACGTCCGTAGATTTAACGTTTATGATTAAATTCCGAGTTTCGTAATAATTATAATTACGTCCCTATTACAGGTCGAGAGGTTATTCGACGGGACGAGAGACCGGATTAGCGGCCCGCTCGGCCGTACTGTGAGTGGATTTTATTTTAAAATAAATGCATGCAATTACGTTTTATTGAAATGTAATTTATATAATTAAATAAGTTCATAAGCATGATATGAATTATCGAAAGTCGATAATTCATATACTTCTGTTATAATTGTTGATTTAATATTTAAAATAAATTATGGATTTGGGTTATACTTTTACTACTATTTTAGTAGTACGTATTGTACCCGGAAATGAGATTTCCGGAAATAGTATGATTTGATAAATTATACTTAATCGTTGTTATTGTATTTTATATTTGAGATTTCTGGGGAGTTTATGGTTTCACGACATGGGAGACATGTCGATATTATATATTCTTTTCGAAATTATTTTTATGACATTGAGGCTTGTCGGATATTTATATATGTTCTTTCGAGGCTATTATACTAATGATTATTATAAGCCTCAGATGTGCGGTCGGGGACCATCCGGATTTATGATATATAATGGGAAGCGTACTTTCGGTTTTGTTTTCGGATTTTCACCATATCAGGGTCCAGATATATATTGATGGTAGCTAGCTTAGTCGCCTGAGCCCATGCGAGATGACGACTTGACCACATAGGTCAGATTCACGCTCGGTGGTCGACGTGTACGGGCATAGTGTCGCCTGAGCCCATGCGAGGTGATGACTTGACCACATCGGTCAGATTCACGCTCGGTGGTCGACGTGTACGGGCATAGTGTCGCCTGAGCCCATGGGAGGTGACGACTTGACCACATAGGTCAGATTCACGCTCGGTGGTCGACGTGTACGGGCATAGCGTGGGACGCTATAGAGAGAGTCTTGGAGGCTCGACCCTTAGTCTTGGAGGCTACTATTAAATGGTGGTAATGACACTACCAGATCGGACAGAATAGCCGACGAAAAAAATTTCGTCTACTATTCAAAATTAAATTAATTTCTAAATTACCATTCCAAGCAAACTGCAATTCACAATGACAATCCAACAAGAAACACATTTTTCATTAATTATTTAATTTGTTCCATCCTGGCCACCATCCTGCTGTCCATCATGCTCGTCATCCTGCTGAATGAACTCGAGAGCTCTCGGAATTCGAGGTTCATCTAACGGCTCAAACGGGGGCGGGGGTTCAAGGCCTTGTTGTTGTGCCGCGAACATAGCATACCACCCGTTTTGTTGGCCGGCGTAGTTCTGTCGCCGAATTCTCTCCCATTCAGCATGCCAACGCTCCATTTCCATCTAATACTGCTGTGTTCTGCGTTGTTGCTCCTGTGATCTCTGGAACTGGACCGCCAATCTTGCATTTTCTTCTGTCAATCTCTGCATTTCCCCCTTCATCTGCTGGGTGTCCCCGCCTCCCCTCTTTTGAGCTCCCTTAGTGGTCTTCAGGACCCCTATTCCAGAACTTTCCAAACCCCGGCAGTAGTAGTTGTTTGACCGTTTTGGGAAGGCTGCGTCGAATATCCTCGCTGCAGTTTGGACATTCGATCGGTCGACCTGGCTCAGGGCTTCTTGCAGATCTTCCTCTGAAATGTTCGGTTGTGCCTCCCGAACTACTGCCTGCAACACTTCTTCTTCGGCCTGGTTCACCCTCTCCTAATTGAACGGGAAAAAAATAATAATTAATATTCTAACAAATATATAATTAAGTAAAATTAATAATTAAAATTTTAAAATCATAATCAACGACTTACAAGCTCTTCTGTCGCTAATGGATAAGCCTTCTTGAACGTCTCTACATACGGGTTGCTTAAAGGATGACCTCTAAGTGCCGCCTCCTGATATTGTGAAAATGACCTAGAACCACCATGATGGGGGGTTGTGTTACGGCGGCGGTTCGCAGAGTTTATCCGAGACCGTTCCTTCAAACAAATAATAAAATATTAGAAAAATGCATAAAAAAATATTAGTGTAATAATTATAAAATAATTAAAATAATAATTAAAATATTAACAAAATAAACATTTATAGTTAAGTTTAGTATTTACCTGCATAACTGGATTGTTGAAGTCTACTGTCTTCAACCAACGCCACTCGTACTCCCTGAACATGAACTCTCTTGGAGTACCCATACGCCCATATTTGTCGTATACGGTAAAGTGGGTACAGATCTCGTTCTTCCACTCTTTGAACCTACGGAAAAAATAAAAGTGCATTAGAAATATTATTAATATTATAAAATATTTCAAATTATAAGATGAGGAATTCCCAACGTACCTCGAGTTCTGCATCGCGTACGCCCAAACCTGCTTGTGTTCGGCAATCTCGAAGTATGTCTGAAAGATAATATTTTATTACTTTTAAAATTATAACAATACTGAAAATTATTAAATATTACGATAAAGAAATTAAGTTTTTTAAATTACTTACCGACGCCGCGTTGTTGGCCTCCCTCTTGATTTCTTCCGGCACATCAGCCCACCGTGTCCACAACATAGGGACTCTATCCCTAATTAGTGCTCCCACGCAACCCGCGTAATAGCGGCGTTTTTTCCCCTTAACATCCTGATTAGGGGGTTCGTTGATCTGGATCCTCCCGCTGGTCTCAACACTTTTCCTGAGCGTATCAAAACATATGACACCTCTCGTATTCCTGCTTGAATTGCTAGCGGCGGTCCCTATCACATAAACGACGATTGGTTAATAAAATTAAATATTAGTGCGTTAATTTTAATAAAACATTTAATTAATAAAATCAAATGTTACCTGAACTCGATGACCCTTCTGTCGACTTTCCTTTTAATCTCGCCGAAATCAGGAGCTCAGGTCTCTCAAATGGCTCGTAATGGTATGCCTCCGCAACACTCACGTACTGAGGCCTAGCAGGCCATATGGGCACACCACGCTCGTCGACCTCGGGTATGGCAGGAATGTTGTATGGCAGGTATAGCTGATTAGGGAGAGTAGGCCCCTCAGTAGAGTCAGCAGCAAACGGCACAGGACTCGTCATCGGCTCCCGATGAACCTCAGGCATACAGACCTGATGAACGTCTGGAGCTATGTCGTCCTGAAATAGCTGCGTACTACATCTCGGAGGATCTGGCCGGAGAGGGGGACATGAACTGCTCGACAGCCGCCCCGCCGATAAAAGGGTCTGGTGCCGGTTGCTCACACTCCTCCGCGGCTGGGATGAATCGATCCTCTGAGGCTGGCTGGTGGTCCTCTCAGGCCGGCTAGGGGTCCTCTCGGAGTCTCCGGATTCGCCAGTACTTCCAGAACTCCTAGATCTGGAACGACGGCCTCCGAATAGCTGTCTACATGCATCGACCATCTGGAAACAAATAAATTAATACATTAATTAATATTAAATTATATTACATTAAATAACAAATTCTAATTAATATAATAACCAATAATACTAACATATTTTAAAACATACTAACAAATTAATATTTATAATTTAACTAATTTTAAATAATACTAACCATTAACATAAATATAACCATTTATATACAAATATAACTATATTTCATCATTAAGTCATTAACATATATATACATACAAATAACCATTTATATATTAACATAAATATAATCATTTGTATAATTAGGCTACCAATTTATATATATAATTAATTTAACAATTTATATATAACAATTAAAATATACATTAATATATATATATATATATATATATATATATACAAATATGTGTATATATTAACAAATATATAACAATTTATATAATTAATCTACAAATTTATATATATAATTAATCTAACAATTTATATATATAACCAATATATATATAACAATTTAACACACACTTAAATATCTAAATTATATACCTAAATTATACAATTAAAATAAATTGCAAAAAAAAAAAAAAAAATTACCTAGCGGAGGAGGAGAAGGAGGAGGAGGAGGCCGGACGAGGAGGAGGAGGGGAAGGAGGAGGAGGAGGCCGGAGGAGGAGGTGAAGGAAGAGGAGGAGGAGGAGGGGTAGGAGGAGGATGAGAGAAAAAGTCGGGCTGAAAGTGACTTTCAGCTATTATAGCAGAGAGAATAGCCGACGATTTACAAGATTTCGTCGGCTATACTTTGGAAGATCAACAGCCGTCGGATCTGAGCCATCCAACGACGGACAATAAAAAGGCGCTGATCGCAAGAGTTTAGCCGACGAAATTTAAAATATTTTGTCGGCTATTCTTTGAATGTCGTCGGCTATACTTTGGAAGATCAACTGGCGTCGAATCTGAGCCATCCAACGGCGGACAATAAAAAGGCGCGGATCGCAAGAGTTTAGCCGACGAAATTTAAAATATTTCGTCGGCTATTCTTTGAATGTCGTCGGCTATACTTTGGAAGATCAACAGCCGTCGGATTTGAGCCATCCAACGACGGACAATAAAAAGGCGCGGAAACGCTTAAAAACTATAGGTCAAACCACTAAGTCAAACCTCTAAACGCTTAAAAACGGAAATTAGTCTAGTTAAACGAGGGTTTCTGGCCTCACCTTCAACAGATAATAGTTTCAAATCAATGAGACGCAACTAATCATATAAAAATTTTACAAAATTGATTTAACGAACGTCAGGTTACCCATAGGAAAACGAAAGTAAAAAATAGTTAACCGTAACATTCGGCACACATATTTTATCACAACCTTGTCATTTTTAACCGTAGACGTATTTCATTATTTCGGTCATATCTTATTTCACAACATTTTTGCATTTGAAGAGTCTACGTATAGTAACTATTTGAAACTATACATTCACTTAAACACTTAGTAAACAAGTTACGGAACATTAGTACATATGTTCTGATTTTGAATCTAAAAGTTTAGAAAATCTATTCCAACCGTCAGATATCACCGTTAAGATTAAATACATGTATGGAAAAAAATCCAACTTCAGCTGACAACGTTAAAGGTTCGATCGGAACGGTCAACCGTGTAAGTCAAACCTCTAAACTCTTAGAAATGGTAATTGGACTGTCTAAATGACGTTTTTTTGCCTGACCTTCAACAGATAATAGTTTCAAATCGATGAGATGCAACTAATCGTATAAAAATTTTCCTCAAAATATTTACCGAAGGTAACGCTACCATTAGGGAAACGAAGGAATAAAACCTTTCACCGCATCTTTCAACACTCAGATTTTATCGGAATCTTGTCATTTTTCAACCATAAACGTATTTTTATCATTTTGGTCATATCTTATTTCATGACTTTTTTTTGTTTGAAGGATGAAGAAATGGTTTATCGTTAGTGATAGAAAATGGAATCTGGTCATTTTTTTTTTTAAATCATAGCCGACGAGAGACAACCTCGTACTCGTCGGCTATTCTTTTGTCGTTTTCTGTCTAAAATAAAATATGTATTTTTCAATATAGTTATGGCCGACGAAATACATTATTTCGTCGGCCATAACTATATAGTTTTTCAATATAGTTTTCGTCGGCTAATGTTTCAGAGAAAGGCCGACGAAAATCTAAATCGTCGACTGAAATATGAATATATCCGAAGTTTTTTGTTTATACTAACGAAAAAACAGTATCGTCGGCTATGGTTAAACTATGGCCGACGATTTTGTTTTTCCACCGACGAAAAATAAAATCGTCGGCTATTCGTTGGGAGTACTGACGAAAATTTTAATTCGTCAGCCGTTTTTTTTTTAATTTCGTCGGGAAAAGCCTTTTTTCTGGTAGTGTGACGTTCCCCTATTCTATTATAGGACCAATGGGATTGGTCATGATTTTATATTTTTTTGGTTTTCGGGAATATTTTCTCTATGAGACTTTCTGTAATTTAATAAATTCCCGAACCAGCGGGGCTGGGTTTTTATATGACCAATGGGATTGGTCGTGAAATATTATTATTTGATTTTCAAAAATATTTAGTTTTGAAATACATATATAAACAAAATCATTATTTGTTTATTTGATATATCAGCGGGGCTGATTAATTATTATGATTTTCTTAAAACGTGGGACGTTTTATTAAAGGCATGCAATGTGGTTTTATTTATAAAATATTGAGAAAGTAATATGATACTTTCAATTAAAGTATTATATTACATTGTTTTATTTTTATCCACTCACTCTAACGTTTTTAATTTACTTTTCCCTGGGCCCTTCGTTTTAAAATCGCCCAGTGTGCAGAGTAGTGATCAGAGGTCAGGAGTACTCGGAGTCGAGGCATAGTCATCATCATTGTCGCTTCCGCTAGGTGGGATTTGTGATCCCTTATTCTTTTAGTTTCATATTACATTTCTTGTTATATTTCCAATTGTGATTCCAGTTCATTTTGTTAGATTGCTCTGATTATCTGTGAGGCAGTTGAATTAAATTTTGTATTTGTTTGTGGCGGTTGTTGTGATTTGGGCAGGTGTTACGGATGGAACTGGAATTTAGAAGTGTTTTGGTTGTTGCAGGTTTTAGGGTTGTCCATCTTAAGATTGACTTATCGATTTATCGATAGAGTTAGTCTTAAGGTGGTCCCCGCAGGGTCTTATCCGGGTTTCAGGGTGAAATCTGGTTCGGGTCCTGTCAGCTTCTGTCATGACTAGTGAATTTGAGATGAACAATCTAGGTGAATTAACATTTTTTCTTGGTTTACAAGTTAAACAGATGGACTCTAAAATGTTTCTCTCTCAGACTAAATATGCAACGAACCTAGTCAACAAGTTTGGTTTGTCTAGCAAAAAGGTTCTCACTAATCCTATGAGCACTACCACCAAACTTCATGAAGACAAGGATGGCAAGCCCGTAGATCAGTCATTGTATCGAAGCATGATTGGAAGTTTTCTGTATCTCACTGCCAGCAGACCTGACATCTCTTTTAGAGTTGGTGTTTGTGCTTGCTTTCAAGCTAATCCGAAAGTATCACACCTTGAAGCTGTCAAGAGAGTCATTCGATATGTGGCTGGTACAACTGAGTGTTGTTTATTTTACACAACTGAATCTAATGTTGAAATTGCAGGTTACTCAGATGCAGATTGGGGTGGAAGCATGAAAGATGGTAAAAGCACCTCTGGTGGCTGCTATGTCCTAGGCACTAATCTTGTTTCATGGCACAACAAGAAGCAAAACTGCATTTTCCTATCCACTGTAGAATCTGAATATGTTGCAGCAGGTAGTTGCTGCACACAAATGGTCTGGATGAAGCAAATGCTGCAAGACTATGGACTTCCTCAAGGATTTTTTGTGATAACACCAGTGCCATCAGTATCGCCAAAAATCCGGTCAAGCATTCAAGAACCAAACATATTGATCTCAGGTATCATTACATTCGAGACTTAGTAGAAAATGACATTCTTGAATTGTGTTTCATAGAAACTGAAAAACAACTTGCTGATGTTTTAACTAAACCTTTGGACACAACTAGTTTTAACTTTCTGTGCAATGCCATTGGCATCTGCACTGAACCCTGAGATCACATGCATTTCATCACATATCTTGTACTGCATTATGCTCCATCGATCGATATGTGATGTAACACTAGATCTTAACTTGATTAGTTATTTACACAGTTATTGTTTTCAGTATCGTCTACAAACTACTCTGCATCTGATTCTGATTCTGGACTCTTCTTGTTTGTGATTCTATTGTATCTTGTGTATCAATAAGCTAATGAACTTCTTACTATGTGGTGGATTTCCTATGCCACTGTTAAAATATGCACACTGTTTGGTGCTACAAGGAGGATCTTCTGAGCTCAAAAAGAAGAAAAAAAAAAAGAGAAATGCAGAAATCAAAGGTCATATGTTTCTATGCTCAGCTAAATAAAAAAAATTTCTTGCTGAAAGACTGGCCAGACTATTCCTAAAGTAACTACTATTCTGGTTATGACCTAATTAGGATGGTAGGACAGAAACAAGAATGGTTTGGTCCATTGGAGGTAGTAGGTATTGTGTAACAGCCCAGTCCACACACTTGAGATATTGTCCGCTTTGCTCCCACTGACCCGCACGGATTTGTTCTTGGGGTTTCACCCCAAAACGCGTCTCAATGTATCAACCCGACTCTGTACATATAAGCACATGTCCACTCTCCCCAGGGCAATGTAGAATGCGTGACCTACCTACCTGCTAGCTTCTCTAGCCAGGTCAGGTCAAGTCATCACATATTGAGTTCCACCTGAGACTCAGAGTTTGTGCTATCCTTGTTATACCTAGCACTCTAAACAACTGATTTGGGAGTGTTCTCTGCCTCTTGCTACGTAGGTGTTCAACTCCGGCCATCAAAAGATTGTTATAGAATGTTACGAGGGGGAGAGCTGGTTATGAACTTAAAGTGTGTCTTGGCTAAAAAATTGTCTGCCCATTATTGTCTGATGTTCAGCTTCCTGATGCATTTGAAATCATAGTTTCACCTTTAGATTTGCTAATAGAATCCATATGCGTTGCTTTCAAAGATTATGTGATTTGATATCAATTTCTCTGGCAATACTTCTTGATGTGCTTTGCCAGTTTCACAGAGCAAATTCCCTGTCATATCTGCATCCATCATCATCAATCTCAGGTTCAGTACTTGTGTCAATGGTATCTCACTGGTTACAGTCATGTATGTCCTTAGTTTTGTTTTCTCTTGTTGGCATATTGTTTTTCCCTAATCTGGTCAGGAAAGCTCTCTTTCTCACTAAGTCTTGAAGGTTGGTTTATGCTGAGTAGGCATCTCGATACTTTCTTCCGTGTCCTATCAGGATTGCAGTCTTTCCTCATGCTTGATGGTTGGTTTTCCCCATGCAAGACGGTTACCTATCCCTAATCGGTTCAGTTGCTCGTTTTGGTTATTGTGTATCTCCATAAATACCCACGTTCTTCTCCATTGTGCTTACTCTAACTCCTCACATTCTCTCTAGTTCTTCTTCTGTCTCTGTTATGCAGATCTCATCATGAGGAAGTTAAAAACTACAAGGATGTCTACTGGTGAATCCTCCAGAGGAAGCAAACGCCCTCGTCGTGCATTTCTTTCCTCCTCTTTTCCTACTCCCTCCACATCGGACACCTCCGGCTCTTCTTTTCCTCCTTGTTGTTCACCAGATTCGTATGCGAATCTTCCTATTCATCATCCAGGTCTTCACCCAACTCCTACTGAACCTCGTCTTCGTCTTCCCCCTCCTCCTAAAAAGGAGGGATACACTGGATGTATTGCTCCGGCTAAGTTTGAGGGGGAGCCTTAGCGTCCTTCGATTCCTGGTTGTCTAGTGGTTCTCGAGGATAATATTCGTGGTTGGGCAAGAGGGATACTGGATGGTTTGAATGATCTCATTCGCACTCAAGTTCATCTTCAGGAACAGATCATCTCTCTTCAAGTTGTAATCTTCAAGCAACAGAAGTAATCATTCATATTCTATGGGGGAGAAGATGAAGACTATTTTTTTTTCTTTATTATTGTTTTTAGTTTCTAGTTTCTTTGAACAATTTTGGATAATTTGTAAAGTCACTACCAGAAAAGGCATTATAGCCGACGAAATTGCAAATAACGGCCGACGAACTCTTTATTCGTCGGCTATAACAATTATAGCCGACGAAATTCGTCGACTGTAGTGGTATTTCGTCGGCTAAAATGGTTATAGCCGACGATATCGTCGTCGGGTATAGTTTTACCGATGGCGTATTTCCGACGATGTTATAACCGACGATATGTCGTCGGGTAATGGTTATAGCCGACGAAATCACCGGCTATAATAATTATAGCCGACGATATCGTCGGCTATAACCATTATAGCCGACGACTTAAATTCGTCGGCTATGATGCATTTTCTGGTAGTGAGTGCACAAGCGCAGATTATTGATTTTTTTAATTTTAAACTTTGTGGTTTAGAGGAGGGAAATGATGGAAACTGATCCCTTGTTTTCTCTAAATCATTCTCATCTTAACTGGATCTTCATGCTATATATATTTGTTTGCTTGTCCTTCTTGTTTACAAGATAGTCTTCATGATATTGAATATGAATGCTAAGGGGGAGATTGAAGGTATTAGCCTTCATATTCAACATAATTGTTTCCTGGTAATTCTAGGAAACTCTTGTTTGTCACTCAATCTCAACTAAAGGTAATCAAAGGTGATCTCTTACCTTTTATTAATTGGATTGGTTTTTGATATACTCCTGATTCTCATGCTTTATTCTTTCCTTAAAGCTGATATGATCTTTTGGAAGATCTAACATGCTTATGACTCATATTCTTATGTTGGATAAGTATTGATGAGAATTATATTGTGCTAAGAATTCTGATATTGAATATTGGATATGCATTGATGAGAATCGTATTGTGAAAAGAAGTCTCTGATTATGGGAAAGTCTCAGAGATTCTTCTGTTGGACTCTACCCCTATATACTAACGTTTGTTGCTTGTTGCATGTACTGGAAAAAACCCCATGTAAACAGAATATCAAGTTTCAGTCTTCGAGAATCAATTTATCTTGCATCGTGTGTTGCTTGTGTGAAGTTGAACAACTCTGAAGATATGATCTTACTGAAATCAGTCAAAGCGTGTGTGTGAACCTGTGTAGAGAAAAAGGCTGTGACAAAGAGTCCTTGTCTCTAGAAGAGGTTGAGATTGTGTTGAAGAGTCTCATACAAACATACTGTGTTAAAGAGTAGGCAGTTTATCTTGTAAACCTAGTTGTGCTGAAGAACTAGTTTAGATAGTTAAGCAACTGTGTTGTAGAGTTGCTACAGTGTATAATAGCTGTGTGATAGAGCTATTGAGTTTGTAGATCTAGCTGTGTGAAGAGCTAGTTGAACATTGTATTTCAATTAACGCTTGGTATATTGAGTGGTGATGTGATTGAGGAACAAACACATTCAAGGGGAAAACCCAAAACAAATTCTTGTGTTATTTGCATTTGGGTGTCTTTGTTAGGTGGTATGTTGTAGAAGTTTTGAGAAATTAAAATTGGTGAAATTGGGTGAAAGCTATGCTGGTAAGCTGGGTTCTGGGCTCATGTGAGCAATGTGGTGAAGTGTATTCATTTGGTGAAATGCAATTCAAAGTTCATTATGTGTTGGTCTTGTTGTTATTGATTGTGTTGATTGTTTATCTCTTACTCCATTTGCTTACTTTCAATATACCCCAACAATTAGTTTAGTTTTTAATATCCTTTTGCTTCTAGACCTATGTTATGTTCTTTGTACTAAGAATAATGGACAAAGTTTGTCTTTAATATCCAATAATTAAATGAATGAGTGAAATTTGTTTTCATAATCTTAACGGTGTGTTGGGATGAGAAAATTATAAAATTTGTAGTAATTAATAAATGATGGCATCTTGAACTCCATCAATTTGAAATCCATTAATTGCAAATTTTATTATTTGGTTAATTTATGTAGGATTTGAAGTGTGTAATAAATTATGATAGTTTAAAATAAATATTAAAAAATACCTTATTTTGAAAATATAATTGAACCCTGCAAATGAATTTGTAAATAACACATATATATTTTGTGAGGAATTCAACTGAGAAATTTAAACGACGAATTCTTTTGTTTTCTTTTTCAAAGAAATTTACAATTTCCTATTTGATAATGCGAAACGAAGGAATTGGATTTTCAGAATTATGAATTTCTCACTTTCAATTAAATTCCCTCATTTTTCCCTTCATCGAAACACACCCTAAGAAAACGTTAATGATCATAGCTGATTTAGCAATATTCAACTAAAATTATACAAATATTACATGGTTCATGGGTAGGATAAACAAAAGGTCCAAGAATTTTATCTAAGACAACTTTACTTCAAAATTTCAAATCCTATTACCATTTGGACCTGCATCACACTTCTGATCACCTGAAAACCTTGACACTTCCTCGTTTGGTTCACAGAATGGAAGGGAAGGGAAATGAGTTTTGTTGACAGTAGATATGGGGCAATGCCAAGCATATCCAACGACCTCGTAGACCGGCCAACCGGGGCGATGGGTCCTGACTCCGGCATACATCAGGTTGACCGACACCTCGGCTACATCTCCATAGTGGAAGATCACCAGTGCCGCATCCGGATGGCGTGCCCCGGGCTCCTGAAGTAGCTTCGGGGGCAGGAAAAGTGAGTTTGTGTCCCACATCGGAAACTTGTAAAAGGAGGAAGTCTTCCTTAGTTATAAAAGGAAGGCTTCCCCCTATATATCTGATCTCTTGGAATCCTTAGCATTCCACATTTGTAACACCCCGAGGGCTTATTAGTCGATGGTAGTGAATTCTAAGTGGACGTAGCCATGCCCACTGTGGGCATGGTGAACCACTATAAACCCCAGTGTCGTTCTATATCTTTATTGTACTTTTGTTAGAGTCTCCGGACTCTGACAGAAACAAATTCTTTGCTATTTCCATGGGCATGGAAAATTTCAATTCCCATAAATTTCCTTTGTTGTGTTTGGAAAGACCAATGAATGCAAACAAAATTTAACAAACTACACAAAAGTCTATGAAAACAATTTAATGAACAAATAAGTTACATACCAAATTTTTTATACAAATTATGACTAAATTTTACAAATCAAGACAATGTGTTGTCAAGCTACCACTTGTCACTAAAAATTTACTCTTTTGCCCTTCTTAATATTCACAATTGCATTCAGTCTTAATTGCTCCTATTGTAGAATTTAAAAACTACTACTGTTGACGTAAAGGCTGTTACTACGGATAGAGAAACTAACTGCTATTGTAGATAGAGAAGCTAGCTACTACTGTGGATAGAGAAGTAGCTGCTACTGTGGATAGAGAAGCTAACTGCTACTCTCGATAGAGAAGCTAACTGCTACTGTCGATAGAAAAATTAGCTGCTACTGTCGACCGTGAAGTTAGATGTCGTTGTTGACCTTAAAGATTGCTGCTACTGTCAACCCTGAGGCAAGCTGCTACTGTCAGCCTTGAGGCAAGTTGCTACTGTCAACCCTACTATCCTGCTACTGTAGCTCGTGGTGGTTAAAATTTGAAATTTCAAAGTTTCTCAAAATACATGCAACACTATACTCAAATGAAAGCCCATGAGATAAAGAACAATTTTGTAGTTTGTGAATCTTCTCCAAATTGTCAACGGTTTGGCCGGAAAACTTGAATTTGCCGGAAATAATTCAAAAACGAGGAGAGAGAAACTTGTCAGTTAATAGAGTAGCAGCATGGTAATTTTGGCGAAATCAGTGGCATTTTAGACATTTTAAACTCAATTACTCAATTAATTTTGGGTCCACTCGATTTTGGGCTAGACTTATATCTTTTTTTGTTTAAAAATTATTTGAAGTGAGTTATTTGTGTTTGTAAATTTGGTCGAGTGGTACTGTTTAATTTACTAAACAAAATTTCTATTAATGTTTCCCATAATACCCTCATAAAACAAATAATTGCAAGGCCATTTTGGTTAAAAAGTTTGTAATCATTGTAGGAAAATATAAGGGAAAGTGATTCCATAGGGTGTGTGGATTGAACCACTTTCCCACCAATTTTCCAATGCTATGGGAACCATTTTCATTTCCATCTTTTTTCCTTTCGCTCCCAAACAAAGGAAATTAATCACTTCCCTTTTCTTTCCCAATGATTCCGTAAAACAAATATGGCCTAAGGAATTATTGGAATTAAGAGGAGATGTATCCAAGTGAATTTGACCAAACACGGGTCGTGAGTGTTACGTTTGGTGCTCATCCCTCTTGAAATGGTTTGTGCATTCATGCTAATAACTTATGTATGAGAAATTAGTGCATAGTTAAGTGCATGTGTTGAGTATAAATACATATGTTCAAAGAAAACTGTAGAAATACACTATAAGGGTAATTGATTTGACCTCTTGACGGCGATGACTGTTGACAAAACCTTCCAAACAGCCGGAAATGGTGAATCCTCTCCTCCCTCCTCGATCAGAAGACATGAGGGCGACGATGGTAGCTGGCAGAGTCCTATGCTGCGGGCTTCTCATATTCTCAGCGAATTATAGGTGGCAGTAAAGCTTTCGAAAACTGATGGGAGCCGAAGCTCGCATGCAATAATAAAACCCTACAAAAGATCGTTAGTAGTATAAGCAAGTAGGGATCGTTCTAGGCCGGGGATTAAGGGTACCTGAGATATGAAATTGTTAGACAAATATATACATATATATACACAAAATCGTCATAAACATGGGGGATTAGGTTCGGCAGCAATGCTGCCCTAATACTAGGCACGGTATTAAAAACAGAAAATAAATCCTAGGCTACTATATACAAGTTTGATCATCATCTCTCACGCATCACATAAAACAAAACACCCTTTAACACAAAAATTCGCATGCAAGAAAGTAAGAGACAAGTATTCATGCATCTTAGACTTAATCAATTTCGACTACAATTAGAGCGATTAGCCTTTTAACCAATTGTAAGACATCTAATGTTTTAAGATCATGCTATTCGCCTTCGATCCTAAAGTTTATGCTAATCCGGTTTTAAGCGTTTTAACATTTAAGCACAAGAGTCTATATCGAAAACAAGCAAACAAGTAAGGTCGTCAATCTTCTTATTTAAACTTGCAAGTTCTAAGGTTTATAGATCTAGGGAAGCAACACAATCAAGAAAACTCAACTCGTATAACTTAATCATATTACTCAATCATATGAAATCTAGCACTTAGAATTACATGCAAACAACAAATGCTTAAACAAAACTAGTGTGTCGATTTTTCTGCCCTGGCCTTAGATTACTAATCGATTTTAAGTCTAAATCATGCATCAAATACCTACTGCTCTAATTATCAAACATACGAAATCCATGAATTAAAGATTGCAAAATTCATCACATAAATTCCAACAAAAATTGCAATTCATGTTCATCATACAAAACCAAACGAAAACAAAGTATTTTTATAACAATAATTGTGACTAAACCGAAATTAAAAACACAAGTCATAGGAATGGATCACACTTTAGAAACCTTGGAGAGCTTCGTCTTGGTGTGGTGAAAGAAGATCGGCAGTGGCTGAGGTAAGGTATGGGATCGGTGGTGAATGGTGGTGGTGGAATAGGTGGAGTTGTATTTTAGGGTTTCGGGTTAGAACTTTGGTAGGAAAATTTGGTAGAGTTTTGGCTAGTGCTTTGCAAGAGATGAGATGATTTTTCTGTAGGAAAAGTGGGGGTATATATAGAGAATAAGGGTGTTGCCGGCAGCCCTCTTGCAAAAAGGATTTCAGAAAACCTAGTGGGATAAGGTTTTGCAACCTTCCTTTCTTAGTTCAATTAGGTTTTCTTTTCCTGAATTTTTCTTCAAGGCTTGGGCTTCACATCTTCATGGATTTCTTGTATGATCTTGGACTTCATTTGATATGTCTTGGTCCATTGAAAATGCCCCAATTGCCGGCAGCAACATCAAGCACACAATCTGCCTCTATTCGGCAGCTTCTCCTAGTGTGACTATGAGAACTTCTTTCTTCATAATTTTCTTCAATGCCATGGCCTAATGTCTTCCTCTTCCCTTCATAAAGCTTGAACCATCTTCATAAATGTATTTGTGCACCATTTGGTCCATTAAAAACAGAAAACACAAAAAGGGGGCAGTAGGTTCCTGGAATCGGCAGATTTGACCTTGTTACAGTAATTCCGGCATATCTCCATCTGTGGAGCTCCGATTGATGCGATTCTAAGTCTCAGATAAACTAGACACATATGGCCATCTCCCCATAAAACAGTTAGATCAAACTCCTTGTGAGTCGACGGGAATGATTTTTCGAAGTTGGGACAAAGTCCCAGGAAAATTCTGTAAGCCCCTGGATTGGAATGTTCGGACTGCCGTTTTGCAGCCAATGTTTGGGTACCTTCCCGAACTCCGATTGATCTGAAATTTTAACACAACATTCCTTAGTATATGAATATTAAGCACACCAAATTTCATTGAATTCGGACAAGGATAGATCATATTTTTACTCATCTCAAAATCACGAAAAAGACATATTTTGCACTATTTTCCAGATTTCTTATACTTGGTCATTTTTGGGACAATTAAGCACATTTCACCAAAACTCTATCAAAAATGACACTAACTATATTATGACTCTATCTTAGACAAATAAGAGTTAAACAAAGCATAAATGAGGGCATAAGCATATAATATCATCGCACATTGCGCTCCTATCAAAAACCTCAAATCTTGCCGTCATTAGCTTGATCTTCCTATGTTTGCATTATGTGCTTGGGGATTGCAGTGGTGTTATGTTTTTAGGGCCGGTGACCTCTCATGTGGAGAGGAATGGCTGAATCTCTATCCAGGGTTGTGGCCATCGGGTTGGTCGGGTCATGGCTGGAGCTTTTTGGTCAGGTCAAAGCCGGATCAATCTGGTGTTGGTGGAGATGGTGATTTATCCTCTCTGTTTTCGGCGAGGGTGTGTTCGATCCATTACAAGACTCTGTTGTTAGCGATTTTGAAGTCGAGGACGAAATCGACGAAGGTGGTTGCCTGACAGCCGACAATGGTGGTCTGGAATTTGGTCGGGTGCCCAAATCAATCTCACATTGGACCAACTGGGCTCTGATGTGGATTTTAGGTGGTTGGGCTGGACTGAATCGAGCTGATGTCGATGATAGGTCGCGATGGTTGATGGTTGGAAGTCGACGGTGGCAATGCAACATTCTATTTTGGATGACAACGGCGTCGATGCTTGGTGGACGACAGCGATGATGGGTGACAGCGGAGGAGCTGTGGCCTATATTTGGGCCGAATTAGCTGGGTTTTTCTGGGCTAAATGGTATTGGGCCCATTTTTGGAACTCAACTTTTATTAGGGTGGAAACAACAACAAAAAAAGAGGCAAAGGAAAAAGATCTTGAACAAATTGTCATGGAGACAGAAAAACTAGTGGGAGAGGAAGTTTCTTCTTCTCCTGCTAAGTTGGATTAAGTTGAATCTGGTCTCAGTGTCTGGTGTATTTGGTTGTTACATTTTACTCTTGCTTCTAAATATGTCCAACGCTGAAAATTGTGCTACAAACTGTGTTGAAAATGTGGGTGTATTGTTGGCTCTATTAGTGTTGATACCATATATGGTACACTGACAAGTATAAGCAACGACCTCGTAGACCGTCCAACCGGTGCGGTGGATCCCGCCTCCGGTATGGATCCGAGCCTGACACCTCGGCTACCTCACCATGGTGGAAAATCATCGGTGCCGCATCCGGAAGACATGCTCCGGTGCTCCGCAATAAGCTTCGTGAGTAGTTATTATGTGTATTTTTCCCACATCGGAAACATGTATTAGGAGGACACCTTCCTTAGTTATAAAAGGACGGCTTCCCCTAGATAGAAAGGATTGGAATTCCACACTTGAAACATTGCAAAGGCTTATTGGCCGACTATAGTAGAATCTCAAGTGGACGTAGTCATGCCCGCCGATGGCATGGCGAACCAATATAAATCTTGTGTCGATCTATCTCTATTGTGCTTTTTTTTTAGCCCTCCGAGTTTAAACAGAAACATTTGGCGCCGTCTGTGGGAAGTGAACAAAAGGTCATGTTGAACTCTCCGCTCAGTTATGTTCATTAGTATTCAGTCCCAGGATAATCAATAATTGTTCCTGAGATCATGTGTAGCCGAATAATCAATACTCTCTTTCTGACAGTAGGAACGAAGGCGCTCACCTAAAAGGAGAGGGGCGATATCCAGATCACGCTCTACCTGGAAAAGCTTACTTTCCCATTTTAGCTTATGAAATGGCATAAGAACCAAACCAAACATCGGAAGCAGAATAGTCACTCGCATCGGAAGCGGATCTTCACTTAGGGTTTGAACCTGTTCTTGTTTTCTTTTTACCTTTGGCATTCCTTGCGGGGAGAACTAGGAATTAGGTCTAGGAATTCATAATCTCGGAATTCTTCTTTTCTTTGTTTCCTCTTCTATTCACTTGTTCACATGTTTAGGGGGAGAACTGTATGTTTTCTTTTCTAATCACTTGTTCACTTGCTTAGGGGGGATAATGTTGGTCAAAATCTTATTGGCAATCCTAACGATCAAACAAAAGACCACCTATCTTAGTATAGTGTTTCAAGTGTGTTGATCAAGATAAAGAACAAGATGAAGAATAAGACTACCTATCATAGGATAGTGTAGTGCTTTATGTCTTGCTGATCAAGTTGAAGAACAAGTGTGAAGAACCAACTTGATCTCATGTTCTCAGGTAAGACATGCATATGCATCTCATGGCTTTTCACAGAGGATAGAAAGAATGTGTCCTATCCTATATTCATGATAGCTTGAGTCCTTTCTATCCGGATAGCTGGAGTCTTTCCTATTCCATATCTCGGATAGATGGAATATTTCCTATTCTGAGCTTTGGTGTCTTACTCACCTTTTCATAGCCTCACCGTAGGTTATCTCTCAAGACCTTTCATTGTCAGTGACTTTGCCGTGCTAGCTCTTAGTACTTGGCGCTCAAGCTTTACCTCGTGTGTCCAACCCGTGACCCTTGTTTAGGGTTCTTATAGGTCTAGCTAGGTTTGTCATACACAAACCAAGATATCATTGAGTCACTATCCTGATTTCAGACTAGAACATGTTTAGCTGTTCTATCCTACTATCTTACTTGTGGAAATTGTCTTAAAACCCTTTGCCTCCTCGTTGAAATCAGTCTTGTTTAGGGAAGGCTTCTTTGTCTTGTGTATTGGCTTCACTATGTATCACTTGTCACTATAATCTCTGATATAGCCAAACACTTAAGTCCAAAATCTTTTATTGGGCTTGCTGACCTGGATGCTCACCTAGAGTACCCAGTCAGGCTATATATATCCTGCAAGGATCACCTTGACAACTTGGTTTTTGAGATTTACATTTTCATATTTGCTGAGTCAATCCTTGCATTATCCATTTTATCTCTAAGTCTTCCTTGTTCATGTCAACCTTAGAGCTGGACGCAAAAACTCTTTTACATGAACTCATAAGCATTTGCATACCATTGATATCATTTAGGTAGTGCAACAACCCGATAAGTATTCAAGACGAATTAGCTTAGGGAAATGAAATGGAGTAATGAATTCAATAACGTAGTTGACAAGGGAATAATATAAAGCGAAACGGAGCGCAGTGCTTAGCAACAAGCGAACCGTTTCGGGGACTAGCCGGCAGATCCGGTCTTTGAAAGAATGGCTTAGCTTATGACTGAAATCCCAGGTAGTCTCAGGAAAAATTATTGATTATCCTGGGACTGAATACTAATGAACATAACTGAGCGGAGAGTTCAACATGACCTTTTGTTCACTTCCCACAGACGGCGTCAAATGTTTCTGTTTAAACTCGGAGGGCTAACTACCATCGGCAAGCTGCTTGCAGCTTAGACTTTTGACAACCCGTAGTACGACAGGCCCAACTTTGTCACATCGGGTCCTGCAGGCCCAGGCGCAGCTCGCTCTGATATGTCCCCCGTTGGACAAGAGTCAACAGCCCTGGTACTAAGGAGGGAACACCACTGTACACTCTACACCTTGTGCAACTTCTGGGTCACCGCTCCAGCATGTGGCCGCACTTTTCCGATGCACGAGCCGACTGGCCATCGGTCAAGCGAAGCCTCTTCGGGAGCTGGGTCTTCCTCTCCAGGCGGGGGCATTTGCTCAAGGCACCCAGATACCTTCCTTAGACACCCACCCGATCGTAAGAGAGGCATAACTCTAATCTTTTCCAAAATCCAAACATTGATACTGCTCCGAGCAGTAAATCAAACTGCAGCATGCCAAAGCTAAGTCTTCTAACTCTTACATCTCTTCAAAATCATTGGTGATCAAATACATGTTCCTCCTTATTTGATATTGAAGATGATTTGATTTAAATGGAGACCGATTGTGATTTTGTTGTGTGACATAGGATTGGATTGGTTTGATGGTAATGGCTGCCACCCAAACGGTTTCGTAATTCGGTCAATTGGTTTGCAGAGATCGAATCTCTCTTTGGTTAATTTGTTTGATTCTTCATAGAACCTGCCCGATTTGATGTGGACTGTGATGGGCAGAGAATTGGCTTTGATCGGTTTTAACTCGGATCGAATTTGATTAATTTTAAGAGTTCTGTTTCATTTGAAACTTTGTGGAATTGTTCTTCCTTGAGTGTACTACTTCTCTGGAAAATTTCGTGTTCTTTGGTGAAGTGGTTACATTATAATGATTTTCTAAAGTTAAGTGTTCAATGCTGAAAAATATTTTGTATTTACTGAGCAACAGATTTGAGTTTTATTTTGGTTAGGATCTAAGTTTTCGTTTGGCTTGAAACTTTGTGGAATTGTTCTTCCTTGTGTGTACTACTGCTCTGGAAAATTTCGTGTTCTTTGGTGAAGTGGTTGCATTATAATAATTTTCTGAAGTTAAGTGTTCTATGCTGGAATTTTTTTTTTGTTATGCAGTCTAGCAGATTTGAGTTCGTAGTTCAGTAGAATTTAAGATTCCGTTTGATATGAATTTTGTGGAGCTGTACCTCCATGTGTGAACTCTTCATCTGAAAATTTTCATGTACTTTGAGAATGCCAGATGATGCTTCAAATGCATCAATTGCAATTTCTTCTGTGTGGCTTCCCGATGGCCTACCCTGCAGCTCAGGGAGCTCACGGTCATGCTGCAATCTTCTAACTTAAGTGTCCTACAAAGCTAAGCCTTTCATATACAAATATATATATATATATATATATATATATATATTATTAATAGTAGCCATAGAGAGGCTACCCAGGCCCCCAAGCCTCTTGGACCCGGCCCAGGGCACGGGAGCAAAGCACGGACACCTAGTCCCGCGCCTGGGAAGTCTTACTTGCGATCGGGGCCCGGAAACCGGGGACGGCAGCTCCTCAAATAGGGGCCGAAACAGCCCAGTAATATGTACAGAAGGGTAAGGCCAGTCCCACATCGAAGGGTAGGACCAGTCCTCGTACCCGGCAGCCTATATATGAGTTCCAACTACCCTCATTAATAGGTAATAAAGACTCTAACTACTTATTCCCACTTAAGTTATCAGTTTATCCCCACTATATTGACTTAGGCATCGGAGCGGAATAGACCGGCCCCGTCCGGTATTCCCTTAGTTAGCAGGAATTGTAAGAAGGATTCACACCAAGATCTACCGGTCTCTGTGAGTCTACGGATTCTGACAGAAACAATTGGCGCCGTCTGTGGGAAGATTTCTCCCCGTCACATAAAAGCCACGTTCGAATTTGGCCGGAAGATCGGGAAAGCAAGGAACCAGTGAGGAAAGACCGGGAGAAGTACGCCAGGAAGCCATCGGTCGCAGGGATCCGGGGATCCGGGGATCCGGGGAGTGTCGTGGATGATACGGCGGGAGAGATAGAGAAGATGAAAGCAGAAGTCGCGCGATTGCGAGAAAGGGGCGATCAGGACCAGATTAGGGCAGAAGCCCGGTACCGGAAGATGGAATCGGTAAACGCCACGCTGTTGACAGTCTTGGAGAAAGGGCAACAACAGAACGCCGCACTAGCGAAAGCATTGGCAGCACCAAGGGAAGGCATTCAGTTAACACACTTGGAGGTGGGGCAACCAACCGGGAGGAAAAAGATCATGCATGTACAACACTCTTGGAGACCATGAAGAACTCAGGAGTCCCCCCACCCCCACACCAAGCTAGTGTGTCATCGGACGGGGAGGATAGTTCGACCGACCGGGCACTCTAAATGTTGTCCACCTCGGTGTTAGACATGAAGGCCCGAATGGAAGCCAGCGAAAGGAAGGCAGCAAGACCGCCCACAACTGCGAGCTTTAACGAGTGGACCGGACCATTCTCCCACCGGGTAATGGAGTCCGGGAGAGTCAACACGCGAAAGTCGCTGATGCTAATGTACACCGGAACAGAGTGCCCGTTCCAGCACTTAGACAGTTTCAGATCGCAGACGGGCTCTAAGGGTTACTCTGATGCCGCTTGCTGCAACACATTCCAAGAAACTCTCTCGGGGGAGGCGTTGGGGTGGTTCTTTGAGTTGCCAGCGAACTCAATAGAGTCATTCGAAAGACTGGCAAATAAGTTTGTCAGCCGGTTTATCCTTAGAGCCAAGGGAGCCCAAATGTCGACGGTTCTTTTTCACTGCATGTAGGCAGACAACGACGGTTCCTTTACTTACGTTAACTGATGGCAAATCACCACGACCGGGGTAAGAAACCAAAATAAAGGAATCGCGTAGATGACATTCAAGCAGGGGCTGAGACCCGGAGAACTCTCCTACGCCGTGCGGATAGAAAGGCCGCGAGGGTACGAAGATCTGATGGTCATGGCCGTCAGACATGCACAGGCAGAGCACGAGACCTACGGAAATCGGTTGCCTAAGGGGAGGCCGGATGACCCCTTATCGACTCAGCGGGAGAATGGGACCCGGCAGTGAGGTCGAGAACGGAGGCATTCGTCCATCGGGAAAGCCAGGATCTGGAGCAGTCATCAACCCTGCAGGGATAACATCGGAAACCCATCAGGAGGAGATAGGCCCGCGCCCTACCCCACAGAGCGACCCCTCGCTAGTCTGCCAGCGGAGCGGCGCGAGTGACCCCTCACTAGTATACCAACGGAACGGCGCGAGCGACCCCTCATTATTATGCCAGCGGAGCGGCGCGAGCGACCATTGGCTATTATGCCGGCGGAGCGACACGAAAAGTCGACCACGCTGACTTCCTCCTACGAAAGGATTTTTAATGAAAATAGGGAAGCCATTCCCCCGCCGGAGGCGAGGAGGCATCCAAAGGGAGATCTCACCCGGGAGCAATCTGGCAAATATTGCTACTACCATGACGAGGCGTCCCACCAGACTAACGACTGTCATGCCCTAAAAGCGGCGGTGGACGGACAAATCCAGGTTGGGAAATTACAACAATATAGACAGGAATCCCGGATTGTGGGAACTATACGAACTCGAATCCCTGGGCAGATTGAGGTGCGCGGAAGTATAAATGTAATCCACGGAGGGGCTCATCTACCGACTCACTGAGAATTCAAAGAAAATGTGGCTAAGGTCGATCAGGGGAAAAGAGGTGTATGCCTTCGGAAGCGGTAGCGGCCAAGCCGCTAAGATCGGGTGGAAGTCGGTCACGTTCTATGAAAAGGAAGAGCCGGATGATTTAATTCAACCGCACAATGATCCATTCCTTATTACTGATGGGAGCCGAAGCTCGCATGCAATAATAACCCTACAAAAATATCGTTAGTAGTATGAGCAAGTAGGGATCGTTCTAGGCCGGGGATTAAGGGTACCTGAAATATGAAATTGTTAGACACAAACATATTCACATATATACAAGAAACGTCACACACATGGGGGTATAAAGTGATTCGGCAGCAAGCTGCCTCTATTGCTAGGTTCGGCAACAATAAAAACAGAAAATAAAATCCTAGATCTAATATTTACAAGTTTGATCATCATCTCTCACGCATCACATAACACAAAACACTCTTTAAAACATAGATTCATATGCAAGAAGGTAAGAGACAAGTATTTAGCATGTTCATAATTCAAATTCGTTTCGACCGCAACTAGAGCTCTCGCTCTGTACCTAGTTACTAGACTTCCTCAAGTTCTTTTAGGACAAACTTTCGCTCTAGCCCTAAAGATTTTTATGCTAATCCGGTTAAGACTTAACATATATCGCACAAGAGTCTTAAATCGAAAACATGCAAATAAGCAAGGTTGTCAATCATCTTATTTAACATGCAAGTTTTAGCTAAGGTTTTATACCCTAGGTGAGCACAACAAATCAAAACAACCGCTAGGCCTATAGTTTTATTCATTCTACTCAGGTTAGATGAAACCTAACACCTAGATTTACATGCAAACAACAAATGCTTAAACACAACTAATGTTTCGGTTTATAAGGAACATCCTTAACCCACTAACCAATTTAAATCCTAAACATGCTTTTAATACTATCGCCCTGGTTATCTAAACATACAAAATCCATGAATTAAAGATTGCAAAGTCATCACATAAATTCCAACAAGAATCGCAATCTATGTTCATCATACAAAACCAAACGAAAACAAAGTATTTTTATAACAATACATGTGACTAAACCGAAATTAAAAATACAAGGCATAGGGATGGATCACACTTTAGAAACCTTGGAGAGCTTCGTCTTGGTGTGGTGGAAGAGATTCGGCAGCAGCTATGGCAGGGAATGGTTCGGTGGTGTGTGGTGGTGAGATCGGGTGACTTTGTATTTAGGGTTTCGGGTTAGAACTTTGGGTAGAAAATTTGGTAGAGTTTTGGCTAGTGCTTTGCAAGAGATGAGATGATGATTTTTCTGAATAAGAGATGGCTATATATAGAGGAATAGGGGTGAGAGGCTGCCGGCCACAAGAATGCAAAAAGGTAGGTTTTGGTTTTCCTACTAGGTTTATGTTTCCTTGTTGAATAAGTATTTGCATTCTTGATTTTCTTTTTCTGATTTTTCTTCAAGGCTTTGGGCTGCACATCTTCATGGACTTCTTGTATGATCTTGGACTTCAATTGATAGGTCTTGATCCATTGAAAATGCCCCATAATGCCGGCAGCACACAGAGGCAGCAATCTGCCAGAATCGGCAGCTTTTCCTAGTGTGACTAGGAGAACTTGTTTCTTCATGCTTTTCTTCAATGCCATGGCCTAGTGTCTTCCTCTTCCCTTCATAAAGCTTGGACCATCTTCACATATGCATTTGTACACCATTTGGTCCATCAAAAACAGAAAACACAAAAAGGGGGCAGTAGGTTCCTGGAATCGGCAGCTTTGACCTTGTCGCAGTAATTCCGGCATATCTCCCTCCGTGGAGCTCCGATTGATGCGATTCCAAGTCTCACGTAAACTAGACACATAGGGCCATCACCCCATAAAATATCTCGGCCAAATTCCATGCAAGTCGTCGGGAATGATTTTTCGAAGTTGAGACACAGTCCCAGGAATATCCTGGAAGCCCCTGGATTGGAATGCTCGGACTGCCGTTTTGCAGCCAACTTCTGGGCGACTTCCCGAACTCCGATTGATCTGAAATTTTAACACATCATTTCACAACATATGAATATTAAGCACATAAAATTTCATAGAATTTGGAAAAGGATAGATCACAGTTTTATTCATCTCAAAATCACGAAAAAGACATATTTTGCATTATTTTCCAGATTTCTCAAACTTAGTCATTTTTCGGATTCTTAACCATTTTTCACAAAACTCTACCAAAACTGACACTAACTACATTATGACTCAATCTTAGACAAATAAGGGTTAAACAAAGCATAAACGAGGGCATAAGCATGTAATATCGTCGCACATTGTGCTCCTATCAACTACCCCACACTTAGACTTTGCTAGTCCCTTAGCAAACTAAATTAAACTAAGACTCAAAACAAACTATTGCCCCTAACAATTTGTCTCAGGCTCGTATGTACACATAGCTTTCAAGTTAATGCATAAGAATGATAAGCACGAAAATTCCGAGCTTCATGAACATGTAACATCAATAAAAACATAGAAGAACAAAAGTAAGCATGTAGACATGTTAAAGCTAATCCAAATCACCTCACTAGGCATACTCTCTTCTTTTCTCTCGAAGCATGGATATTCACACATAAGTATATGCAAGCGAAAGATCATGAAATACAAAGAGTGACTTGCATATATCAAAGAAACGAAGGCACTTTGTGAATTTTGATGGAAAAACCTCATATGACAACTATATGCACCAATGAACCAAAACCATAAGCTTACTCTTGAGATAATCTCCACAAATCAATTTTAACCATCTTAAGAATCATGAAAAAGATCAATAAAAGGGTTGTAATGGGGCTAGGCAAAGAGGTATTCGATATTTGGATAAGGAGGCTTAGAAACGTCACTAAGGCCTTAGCAAAGCTCGAATCTCCTTATGTCTTCTCGCCTAAAGGGTCAAATTTCATTTTGTTGGACCCATACTTTTCTTTTCTTCCCATAACATTACAACAATACTCAAGACAATAGCCATGCACAAAATTTTCTTTTCTATGCCGTGCCTTACTCTATTTCTTTGATTGCTCTCAGTTTTCTTTTATTTTTCTTTTTGATTCCGAGCATACTTTTTCTCTTTTCTTTTCCTAAGACACGGCATACATTTTTCATATAAATTCATGGCTAAGTCTACCCCACACTTGTTCTTCTTCATCACACACGCGAAAACGCTTTCAAAAATTCAAGCTTTGCCGGAACACAAGCTAGAGGCATCACTATACTAAGTTCATGGAAAGTGTTTAAGGGTGATGAAAGAAAAGGCTCAATATAGGCTCAAAGGGGTTTACTAAGGTGTCCCACGACGGGCACAAATAGGGCTCATGCTTTATTTGGCAATGGTGGTAAACCTAAATGATCTTTATTCAATCACATTCAAAATCAAGGTATTTTATGACTAAGACGTTTCGAAAATCAACAAGAGTAAGTTCTAGCATACTAGAGTTCATTAAAAAGCTATGGCACATAGTCATCGAATTTGCAAAGAATTATGAGGTTTCATGCTTCCTACGAATCTATTGAATTTTATCTTTGTATCGCTCAAGAAGAAAGCAAATTGGCACTAAAGCTCACATAGGTTATTTTCGAAGTAAACTAGCTAAAACATGCATGCTTAATAATCAACAAGTCCTACATGCTCCTACCAATGCACAAAATCCATGAAACTTACAATTTTAAAGGTATGCACAACCATCATCTATGTATGCAAAGAGGAGAAAAACATCATTGACATATTAGGGGCATCCTAAAACTCGAAACAAACAAATTTAAACACTCTATTTTTGTAGAACAATTTTCTGAATTTTTCTTTTCTAAACTAAGCACATAAAAGCAAAAACAAAAACGGAATACGTTATCCTACCCCACACTTAGAAAATTACATTGCCCTCAATGTAAGCACAAAATAATATCAATGAATTTCCTAAGCATGCAATCGACTAACATATTCCAACATATCATCACAAATCAAAGAAAAATAGAAGGGTTAAGAAAATTCAAACTCTCGGTGATGGCTCCTTCACTTTTCTTTGATCGACATGGGTTGCCTCCCAAGTAGCGCTTTGTGTTTATAGTCCATAGCCTAGACTTTTCACCGTGGTTGCATGTGTTCATCGTGCTCCAAAACATCCCAAATCGGCAAGAAGAAGTTCAAGAAGAAGTGTATTGCAACTTGTATCCGAATCTGTCCAAGTTCCTGTATCCGGTTTGGGTGGCGTGTCCGACCCTTGTCCTTTCGTTTCTAGCGTATCCGAGGGCGTGTCTCCCTTGTGTCCGGCCTTGTATGGCCGTATGTCAACCCTGCCGGCAATGGCAGGTCCGGCAGGTGGTGGTGGTGAGGCCTGGATCGGCTGCTGCTTCTCGGCATCTTTGTGTGAGACCGGTTCTTCCATGTGGGGGCTGCCGGCATTGTCCTCTTTATGGCTCGAAAGTGGTGCGTCGTCAACAAGGCACTCCTCAATGATGTGTTTGGAGGAAGACTCATAATATGGCTTGAGACGATGACCATTTACTTTGAAAATATTGCTCGAGGTGAGGCTTGAAATTTCTATTGCACCATGAGGAAAAACTTGAGTGATGATGTAGGGACCAACCCAACGTGAGCGTAGCTTACCCGGAAAGAGTCGAAGTCTTGAGTTGAATAAAAGAACTTTTTGCCCCACTTCGAATGTCTTTCCTCGTAACATCTTGTCATGGTAAGCCTTTGTTTTCTCCTTGTATATCCAAGCGGCATCATAAGCTTCATTGCGAATTTCTTCAAGTTCATTGAGTTGAAGCTTTCTATGAAGACCGGCATCATCAATGCTCATGTTGAAGGCCTTAATTGCCCACCATGCCTTATGCTCAAGCTCAACCGGTAAGTGACATGCTTTGCCATAAACTAACCGAAAAGGAGACATCCCTATCGGTGTTTTGTATGCGGTCCTATAAGCCCACAAAGCATCATCGAGACGATCACTCCAATCCTTCCTTGAAGGTCCAACCGATTTCTCCAAAATGTTCTTGATCTCTCGATTACTCACCTCGGCCATTCCACTTGTTTGGGGATGATAAGGTGTAGACACCTTATGTGTGACGCCATACTTCCTCAATAAGGCTTCAATGGTGCGGTTACAAAAATGGGATCCTCCTTTTGTAACAAGTTGCTCAATGGCTTGGCAATTGAAGAGAAGTCCTTGATGAATCGTCGATAAAACCCCGCATGGCCAAGAAAACTTCTCACATCTTTCACACACCTAGGGCTCGGCAATGCTTGAATTAGCTCCACCTTGGCTTTGTCAACTTCTAAGCCTCTTGCCGAAATTATGTGCCCTAGCACAATGCCTTGCGTGACCATGAAGTGACACTTCTCCCAATTGAGCACAAGATTTGTCTCTACACACCTCTCAAGTATCTTCTCCAAGTTCCCCAAACATGCATCGAAGGTGCCTCCATACACACTAAAATCATCCATAAACACTTCGATAATGTCTTCAATAAAATCCGAGAAGATAGCATACATACATCTTTGAAAAGTGCCGGGTGCGTTGCAAAGTCCGAATGGCATCCTCCGATACGCAAACGTGCCAAATGGACAAGTAAAAGTGGTATTCTCTTGATCGTCCGGGTGTATCATGATTTGATTGTATCCACTATATCCATCAAGAAAGCAATAGTAAGAATGACCGGCTAACCTCTCTAGCATTTGATCCATAAACGGCAACGGCATGTGATCCTTCCTTGTTGTAGCGTTGAGCTTCCTATAATTGATGCACATCCGATGACCGGTTACAAGTCTTTGTGGCACAAGCTCATTCTTCTCATTCTTGACAACCGTTACACCACTCTTCTTTGGCACTACTTGCACGGGAGATATCCACTTACTATCCGAAATTGGGTAAATCACCCCACAATCGAGCAACTTGATAATCTCTTCTTTCACAACTTTCATCATGGGAGGGTGAAGTCGACGTTGAGCTTCTTTTGTCGGCTTAGCTCCTTCTTCTAACAAGATACGATGAACACAAGTAGTAGGGCTTATTCCCTTGATATCCGCTAAGGTCCAACCTATGGCGGTTTTGTACTTCTTAAGCACACAAATCAAATCTTTTTCTTGCTTCTCACTAAGCATTGAAGACACAATCACCGGTAGTGTATCTCCTTCTCCAAGATAAGCATACTTTAAATGACTAGGGAGTTCTTTTAGTTCTAACTTTGGGGCCTCTTCCACTCTTGGTCGAAATTTTGTTGTGGCACTTGGAATTGACAAGAACGAATCAAACTTTGCATAAGGCCGAGCTTCCAACTCGGCACACACTTCCTCTATGCTCGGCACCATCATGTACGGCTCCACTTTGGCTTGCTCGGCAATGATGCTTGGCTCGGCCTTGACATGCTCGGCACGGCTTGGCTTGGTTTCTTTCATAACTCGTTCTCCCCTCTTGTCAAATCCGACCCCTTGCTCAATCGCTAATTGCTATGCGTCGAGCGAGGTCGACATAACTTGCTCGACCTCCTCCAAAACATCAATGGCACAACCCTCCTTTAAATCAACATTAGGGAACTTCATGGCGTCAAACACATTGAACTTTATCATCTCACCATCAAATTCCATAGTTAGGTTGCCCTCGGCCACATCTATCTTTGTGCGTGCGGTCCTCATGAATGGTCGCCCTAAAAGCAATTGAGTGTTGTTGACCGGCGAATCCTCCATCTCAACCACATAAAAATCGGCGGGGAATATCAATTGGTTGACTTGCACCAACACATCCTCTACATAGCCCTCCGGATATTTGCTTGAGCGATCCGCAAGTTGTATGATAACATTATCCTTCTTGAGAGGCCCTATACTCAACGTTTGATACACATTGAGTGGCATGACATTGATCGATGCTCCCAAATCCAACATAACATCATCAAACCGTGTATTGCCTATGACACAAGGCACATTGAAGCTCCCCGGATCCTTCATCTTTGGTGGCAACTTCCTTTGAATAACGGCCGACACCGTCTCGCTCATAGTTACCACACGAGTCTCTCTAGTATGCCTCCTTGCCGTGCAAAGCTCCTTTAAAAACTTAGCATACTTTGGCACTTGCTTAATGCACTCCAACAAAGGAATGTTGACTTGCACTTTCCGGAATATCTCCAATACCTCTTCATCGGACTTGTCCTTCTTCGTTCTAGCAAAGCGTGAAGGGAATGGAATGCTAGATGATGGCACACCTCCCTTACTTGCTTGGCTCGGCAACACCTCATTCTTTGATGTAGCGGGATCGTACTCAAGCTCGTTACGCAGCCCCTTGTCATTCACACTATGGTTGCCGGCACTATGCCCTTGCTCGGCATCTCTCCTCTTCTCGGTAACAACACTGCCGGCATCATCATCATGCATGGCAACACCACTTTGCTCGGCATCTCCATCATGGCTGCCGGCAATGACAGGTCCGGCAGCCCTCTCATCCTCATTAATACCTTTGAAAGTCACTCGCTTCTTCTTTGGACTTGTTGGAGGAAACAACTCTCTTCCGCTTCGAGTTTGAATCACTTTGGCTTGCTCGTTCCTCGGATTGGGAATAGTATTGCTTGGCAACTTCCCTTGCTCATTAAACCTTCCCATAAAATCCACAACTTGCCCCATTTGAGTCTTGAGCTCACCAATGTCCTTTTGATGATTTTGTTGCCCCGCGAGTAATGCTTGAGTAGCACTTGACAAAGATTGAATCAAAGCATCGTAGTTCGGATTGCTTGGCGAAGCTTGGCCTTGGCTCGGCCCTCCTTGGCCTTGGTACGGCACAACTTGTGCTTGGCTCGGCATCCCTCCAAAATTCCCTTGGTTCGGCTGATAAGGTTGCCGAGGCACAAATGGTGGCCTCGGTGCAAATGGCGCTCCTCCCTCTCTCGGTTGCATAGGTGCCCTAAGCACGTTGTCATTATTCGCCCATCGAAAGTTCGGATGATCATTGAACCTTGGATTGAAATTGCCAAAACGTTGGCCTCCTTGAAAACCAATGGCATTGCACTCCTCTACTCCCTCATTAACTCCAAATTGAGGGCATTGTTCGGTCTCATGGCCCTCGGTGCAAATTCCACAAACACTAGCACGCTTCTTCATCAAATTACTCACCAAGTCGGTGAGCTTGTCCACTTTATCTTCTAACTTTGAGCTCGAAGAAGTTTCATGCACTTTCTCATTCCTTTGCACATTGCTTCGTGCCATGCCAAATTGTTGGTTGTTCAATGCACGAACTTCCAACAAACTTCTTGCCGCTCCGGCATTCAACTCCAAAAAGCTACCTCCCGCGGCCGAGTCAAGAAACTCTCTCTCCATGACACGCAATCCCTCATAGAAATATTGTAACAAGAGTCCATCGCTAATGCCATGCGATGGACACAAAGAAACTAGGGACTTGAACCTCTTGTAGTAGTCGAAGAAAGTCTCATCTCCGGCTTGCTTCACACTTGTAATTTGCTTCCTCAGATCAGTGATACGTGAAGCGGGAAAGTACTTGAGCAAAAACTCATCCATCATAGTACTCCACGAAACAATGCGACCACTAGGCACCTCAAACAACCACTCCTTCGCTTGATCTTCTAGAGAAAACGGAAATGCCTTCATCTTGAAGTGTTGCAAATCGGTCCCTCTTGGACACATAGACTCCGTGGTGAAGTTAAACCACTGTAGATGCTTATTAGGATCCTCACTTGGCATCCCATAAAACGATTTCAGCTTATGGAGGAATCCACTCCTCAATTCAATCTCTCCAGTCTTGTCAGTTTCCAAGGGGGGATAAGTGATATTCGAAGGAGCAATACCAGCTCCAGCAACATGACCATTCTGTGATCTGATTGATGCCATGATCTCTTCTTCTTCTTCTAATTCGGTAAAGGCCTCAAATTCTGGGTTCTGAAGATCACACGATGATGACACAACTGATGGTGAACTCGGCACTGATGATGAAATGGACGGCACAATAGGTGAACTCGGCAAGGATGATGGTACTGATGAACTGGTTGGTGATGATGGAGGTAATGGCACAAATCGAGCAATAGCGAGTTCTTGATCTAAACGTTGCAAACGACCTTGAAGATCTCTTGTCCAAATACTAGATTCGGACATGCACTATTTCTGAAAATTGCAACATTTAAACAAGTTAGAACATCGAAAAGAAATAGAAAGCAAGAATATACATCATTACAAGCCACGACATTGGCGATTACACAACAAATTTCAACAATGATACACAAGATACCATCGGCAAGCCATACAAAACACACGGCAATTGTACAACTATTTCGGCAAAGAATTAATATGGTTCGGCCATAAGAGTAGAAAAATCGGAAAGTTCATGAGCATGTAATCGCTAAGTCTAATTTCTTTTAAATTTGTTCTCACTCTCGAAGTACGTGGAGCAGAGGAGATAACGGTGCAATGGACTGATACAGCCCCCGGTAGTATCATGCTTAATCCGATATACCTCAAGAGTTTGAACCACACAACATGTTTTATCTTTGAAGAAAATAGGCCACATATGTCAAGTTATGTTCTAGCGTCTAAAGTGAGGTGATGCTTCGGCACAAGCTGTCGACTAGGTCGTGCGGATTTTACGTTTCAAAGGTCATTACAATCACGGAGGGCGAACCCCCTACAGGAACCAGGCAGGACTCGTTGTTGGACACCATGGAGGGCGAACCCCCTATCGACTCACTCACCGAGAATGAACATCAGTCTATGGGCCTTGAGATCCAGTTAAACAAACCTGAGAACCATATCTATGATAATAACTTCCCCATACTTTGTAAAACAAACACGGATCCCTAGCGGTCTCAAGTGTTGATTAAAACCGCCCTCAACCTCATAAAAATAATACCAAGTTAGCGTCTTTATGCGTGGGGGGCCAACGATGGACTAATTCCAACATTGCAGGGCCCGTTTCCCAATCTACACAAAAACATACCTAACATGGCATCACTCGTATGAAGGGTTATGGTTATGATCAACAAAAGAGGCTTCACCTACATGTTACACTTTAGAAACTACAATAAACTCAAACATACACAACACTATCAACTTCCTAGAAATTAAACTAAGTGATTACCAACATACATCATTATACATCATGCAACTTTCGAAATTTAAACTCTACATGCCAAAGCATATTTCTACTTTACAAAATCCCAAAATAAACTTAAAATTACAACTTTACAACTTCACAACAAAAATTTCCAGCAATCATATATACACAACAATAACATAAAACAAGCTTTTATAATCCCCGGCAACGGCGCAAAAAATTGATGGGAGCCGAAGCTCGCATGCAATAATAACCCTACAAAAATATCGTTAGTAGTATGAGCAAGTAGGGATCGTTCTAGGCCGGGGATTAAGGGTACCTGAAATATGAAATTGTTAGACACAAACATATTCACATATATACAAGAAACGTCACACACATGGGGGTATAAAGTGATTCGGCAGCAAGCTGCCTCTATTGCTAGGTTCGGCAACAATAAAAACAGAAAATAAAATCCTAGATCTAATATTTACAAGTTTGATCATCATCTCTCACGCATCACATAACACAAAACACTCTTTAAAACATAGATTCATATGCAAGAAGGTAAGAGACAAGTATTTAGCATGTTCATAATTCAAATTCGTTTCGACCGCAACTAGAGCTCTCGCTCTGTACCTAGTTACTAGACTTCCTCAAGTTCTTTTAGGACAAACTTTCGCTCTAGCCCTAAAGATTTTTATGCTAATCCGGTTAAGACTTAACATATATCGCACAAGAGTCTTAAATCGAAAACATGCAAATAAGCAAGGTTGTCAATCATCTTATTTAACATGCAAGTTTTAGCTAAGGTTTTATACCCTAGGTGAGCACAACAAATCAAAACAACCGCTAGGCCTATAGTTTTATTCATTCTACTCAGGTTAGATGAAACCTAACACCTAGATTTACATGCAAACAACAAATGCTTAAACACAACTAATGTTTCGGTTTATAAGGAACATCCTTAACCCACTAACCAATTTAAATCCTAAACATGCTTTTAATACTATCGCCCTGGTTATCTAAACATACAAAATCCATGAATTAAAGATTGCAAAGTCATCACATAAATTCCAACAAGAATCGCAATCTATGTTCATCATACAAAACCAAACGAAAACAAAGTATTTTTATAACAATACATGTGACTAAACCGAAATTAAAAATACAAGGCATAGGGATGGATCACACTTTAGAAACCTTGGAGAGCTTCGTCTTGGTGTGGTGGAAGAGATTCGGCAGCAGCTATGGCAGGGAATGGTTCGGTGGTGTGTGGTGGTGAGATCGGGTGACTTTGTATTTAGGGTTTCGGGTTAGAACTTTGGGTAGAAAATTTGGTAGAGTTTTGGCTAGTGCTTTGCAAGAGATGAGATGATGATTTTTCTGAATAAGAGATGGCTATATATAGAGGAATAGGGGTGAGAGGCTGCCGGCCACAAGAATGCAAAAAGGTAGGTTTTGGTTTTCCTACTAGGTTTATGTTTCCTTGTTGAATAAGTATTTGCATTCTTGATTTTCTTTTTCTGATTTTTCTTCAAGGCTTTGGGCTGCACATCTTCATGGACTTCTTGTATGATCTTGGACTTCAATTGATAGGTCTTGATCCATTGAAAATGCCCCATAATGCCGGCAGCACACAGAGGCAGCAATCTGCCAGAATCGGCAGCTTTTCCTAGTGTGACTAGGAGAACTTGTTTCTTCATGCTTTTCTTCAATGCCATGGCCTAGTGTCTTCCTCTTCCCTTCATAAAGCTTGGACCATCTTCACATATGCATTTGTACACCATTTGGTCCATCAAAAACAGAAAACACAAAAAGGGGGCAGTAGGTTCCTGGAATCGGCAGCTTTGACCTTGTCGCAGTAATTCCGGCATATCTCCCTCCGTGGAGCTCCGATTGATGCGATTCCAAGTCTCACGTAAACTAGACACATAGGGCCATCACCCCATAAAATATCTCGGCCAAATTCCATGCAAGTCGTCGGGAATGATTTTTCGAAGTTGAGACACAGTCCCAGGAATATCCTGGAAGCCCCTGGATTGGAATGCTCGGACTGCCGTTTTGCAGCCAACTTCTGGGCGACTTCCCGAACTCCGATTGATCTGAAATTTTAACACATCATTTCACAACATATGAATATTAAGCACATAAAATTTCATAGAATTTGGAAAAGGATAGATCACAGTTTTATTCATCTCAAAATCACGAAAAAGACATATTTTGCATTATTTTCCAGATTTCTCAAACTTAGTCATTTTTCGGATTCTTAACCATTTTTCACAAAACTCTACCAAAACTGACACTAACTACATTATGACTCAATCTTAGACAAATAAGGGTTAAACAAAGCATAAACGAGGGCATAAGCATGTAATATCGTCGCACATTGTGCTCCTATCAACTACCCCACACTTAGACTTTGCTAGTCCCTTAGCAAACTAAATTAAACTAAGACTCAAAACAAACTATTGCCCCTAACAATTTGTCTCAGGCTCGTATGTACACATAGCTTTCAAGTTAATGCATAAGAATGATAAGCACGAAAATTCCGAGCTTCATGAACATGTAACATCAATAAAAACATAGAAGAACAAAAGTAAGCATGTAGACATGTTAAAGCTAATCCAAATCACCTCACTAGGCATACTCTCTTCTTTTCTCTCGAAGCATGGATATTCACACATAAGTATATGCAAGCGAAAGATCATGAAATACAAAGAGTGACTTGCATATATCAAAGAAACGAAGGCACTTTGTGAATTTTGATGGAAAAACCTCATATGACAACTATATGCACCAATGAACCAAAACCATAAGCTTACTCTTGAGATAATCTCCACAAATCAATTTTAACCATCTTAAGAATCATGAAAAAGATCAATAAAAGGGTTGTAATGGGGCTAGGCAAAGAGGTATTCGATATTTGGATAAGGAGGCTTAGAAACGTCACTAAGGCCTTAGCAAAGCTCGAATCTCCTTATGTCTTCTCGCCTAAAGGGTCAAATTTCATTTTGTTGGACCCATACTTTTCTTTTCTTCCCATAACATTACAACAATACTCAAGACAATAGCCATGCACAAAATTTTCTTTTCTATGCCGTGCCTTACTCTATTTCTTTGATTGCTCTCAGTTTTCTTTTATTTTTCTTTTTGATTCCGAGCATACTTTTTCTCTTTTCTTTTCCTAAGACACGGCATACATTTTTCATATAAATTCATGGCTAAGTCTACCCCACACTTGTTCTTCTTCATCACACACGCGAAAACGCTTTCAAAAATTCAAGCTTTGCCGGAACACAAGCTAGAGGCATCACTATACTAAGTTCATGGAAAGTGTTTAAGGGTGATGAAAGAAAAGGCTCAATATAGGCTCAAAGGGGTTTACTAAGGTGTCCCACGACGGGCACAAATAGGGCTCATGCTTTATTTGGCAATGGTGGTAAACCTAAATGATCTTTATTCAATCACATTCAAAATCAAGGTATTTTATGACTAAGACGTTTCGAAAATCAACAAGAGTAAGTTCTAGCATACTAGAGTTCATTAAAAAGCTATGGCACATAGTCATCGAATTTGCAAAGAATTATGAGGTTTCATGCTTCCTACGAATCTATTGAATTTTATCTTTGTATCGCTCAAGAAGAATGCAAATTGGCACTAAAGCTCACATAGGTTATTTTCGAAGTAAACTAGCTAAAACATGCATGCTTAATAATCAACAAGTCCTACATGCTCCTACCAATGCACAAAATCCATGAAACTTACAATTTTAAAGGTATGCACAACCATCATCTATGTATGCAAAGAGGAGAAAAATATCATTGACATATTAGGGGCATCCTAAAACTCGAAACAAACAAATTTAAACACTCTATTTTTGTAGAACAATTTTCTGAATTTTTCTTTTCTAAACTAAGCACATAAAAGCAAAAACAAAAACGGAATACGTTATCCCCACCCCACACTTAGAAAATTACATTGCCCTCAATGTAAGCACAAAATAATATCAATGAATTTCCTAAGCATGCAATCGACTAACATATTCCAACATATCATCACAAATCAAAGAAAAATAGAAGGGTTAAGAAAATTCAAACTCTCGGTGATGGCTCCTTCACTTTTCTTTGATCGACATGGGTTGCCTCCCAAGTAGCGCTTTGTGTTTATAGTCCATAGCCTAGACTTTTCACCGTGGTTGCATGTGTTCATCGTGCTCCAAAACATCCCAAATCGGCAAGAAGAAGTTCAAGAAGAAGTGTATTGCAACTTGTATCCGAATCTGTCCAAGTTCCTGTATCCGGTTTGGGTGGCGTGTCCGACCCTTGTCCTTTCGTTTCTAGCGTATCCGAGGGCGTGTCGCCCTTGTGTCCGGCCTTGTATGGCCGTATGTCAACCCTGCCGGCAATGGCAGGTCCGGCAGGTGGTGGTGGTGAGGCCTGATCGGCTGCTGCTTCTCGGCATCTTTGTGTGAGACCGGTTCTTCCATGTGGGGGCTGCCGGCATTGTCCTCTTTATGGCTCGAAAGTGGTGCGTCGTCAACAAGGCACTCCTCAATGATGTGTTTGGAGGAAGACTCATAATATGGCTTGAGACGATGACCATTTACTTTGAAAATATTGCTCGAGGTGAGGCTTGAAATTTCTATTGCACCATGAGGAAAAACTTGAGTGATGATGTAGGGACCAACCCAACGTGAGCGTAGCTTACCCGGAAAGAGTCGAAGTCTTGAGTTGAATAAAAGAACTTTTTGCCCCACTTCGAATGTCTTTCCTCGTAACATCTTGTCATGGTAAGCCTTTGTTTTCTCCTTGTATATCCAAGCGGCATCATAAGCTTCATTGCGAATTTCTTCAAGTTCATTGAGTTGAAGCTTTCTATGAAGACCGGCATCATCAATGCTCATGTTGAAGGCCTTAATTGCCCACCATGCCTTATGCTCAAGCTCAACCGGTAAGTGACATGCTTTGCCATAAACTAACCGAAAAGGAGACATCCCTATCGGTGTTTTGTATGCGGTCCTATAAGCCCACAAAGCATCATCGAGACGATCACTCCAATCCTTCCTTGAAGGTCCAACCGATTTCTCCAAAATGTTCTTGATCTCTCGATTACTCACCTCGGCCATTCCACTTGTTTGGGGATGATAAGGTGTAGACACCTTATGTGTGACGCCATACTTCCTCAATAAGGCTTCAATGGTGCGGTTACAAAAATGGGATCCTCCTTTTGTAACAAGTTGCTCAATGGCTTGGCAATTGAAGAGAAGTCCTTGATGAATCGTCGATAAAACCCCGCATGGCCAAGAAAACTTCTCACATCTTTCACACACCTAGGGCTCGGCAATGCTTGAATTAGCTCCACCTTGGCTTTGTCAACTTCTAAGCCTCTTGCCGAAATTATGTGCCCTAGCACAATGCCTTGCGTGACCATGAAGTGACACTTCTCCAATTGAGCACAAGATTTGTCTCTACACACCTCTCAAGTATCTTCTCCAAGTTCCCCAAACATGCATCGAAGGTGCCTCCATACACACTAAAAATCATCCATAAACACTTCGATAATGTCTTCAATAAAATCCGAGAAGATAGCATACATACATCTTTGAAAAGTGCCGGGTGCGTTGCAAAGTCCGAATGGCATCCTCCGATACGCAAACGTGCCAAATGGACAAGTAAAAGTGGTCTTCTCTTGATCGTCCGGGTGTATCATGATTTGATTGTATCCACTATATCCATCAAGAAAGCAATAGTAAGAATGACCGGCTAACCTCTCTAGCATTTGATCCATAAACGGCAACGGCATGTGATCCTTCCTTGTTGTAGCGTTGAGCTTCCTATAATTGATGCACATCCGATGACCGGTTTACAAGTCTTTGTGGCACAAGCTCATTCTTCTCATTCTTGACAACCGTTACACCACTCTTCTTTGGCACTACTTGCACGGGAGATATCCACTTACTATCCGAAATTGGGTAAATCACCCCACAATCGAGCAACTTGATAATCTCTTCTTTCACAACTTTCATCATGGGAGGGTGAAGTCGACGTTGAGCTTCTTTTGTCGGCTTAGCTCCTTCTTCTAACAAGATACGATGAACACAAGTA